>OY731408.1:30743129-30808350 GCA_963425845.1 Sphenostylis stenocarpa
GAGATACAACCAAGATTTATACTGGTTCACCCAATCCCAGGGCTATGTCCAATTCTCAGCCAAATTCCAGCTGAGTTCCACTAGATTGAATGTTTTACAGATTACAGATTTCAATCACACACCCAATCTACCACAAGAACCAAAATTCCAGTCCTTACACCTAAACCTTCACCAAGAACCAACTTCTAGTTCTTAAACCACCCTGCAGCCAAATTCCAACCACTGAAACGAGTGTCCACACTTCCAAACACTCACAATACAGTAATGAAATGTAAAAGAAACAAAGATAATAAACTAGAACACTCAAACCCGGATTATGCAGCTCTGCAGAATGAGTTTCTTCACAAAAGAAATACAGAAATTGCCTCAAGAAAGAACTTTGAAAAACTTAACAAAACTTGTGTGATTCTTTCTTGAAAGTAGCTCTTATGATTGCTTGATTGATTGCTCAAAGGTATTTTTTAAAAGACTCAAGCAATCCTGTTTATATAGAGAATTGTTCTAACTGTTGGTTTAATTAATCTGTTAAAACAATCTTTTAATCTGTTAAAAGTCTTGAATTAATCTGTTAAAACTTCTTTTAATCTGTTAAAATACTCTTGATCATTTTCCAAATTTGTTTTAACTGATGCGACATCGTTTCAATTGATTAAAACACTTTGTAAACAATCTTCTAAGTTGTTTTAATCGATTAATTCGTCTTTTAATCGATTAAAATACTGTCAAATGTTTTCATAAAACTTTCTAAGTGATTTTAAATGATAACAGTCTATTTTAATCGATTAAAACACTTTGGAAAAAATCTCTTAGTTGTTTTAATCGATTAATTCGCATTTTAATCGATTAAAATCCTACCAAATTTTTTCATAAAACTTTTTAAGTGATTTTAATTGATAATACATCGATTAAAATCCTGACAGAACTTCTTTCAAAACCTTTCAAGTGGTTTTAATCGATTAATTCGATATTACATCGATTAAAATACTGACAAAACATATTTCAAAACACTTCAAGTTATTTTAATCGATTATTTCAAGTTTGTATCGATTAAAATACTGACAGAACACTTTTCAAAACATTTTAAATCATTTTAATCGATTATTTCGAATCTACATCAGTTAAAATACTGGCAGAAGGTTTTCAAAAATTCCTTTAATGAAAACAATCGATTAATTCGAAGATATATCAATTAAAACAGTTCCAATGTATGTTTTAAAAGGTTTTAATCGATTATTTCGAAAACCTATCAGTTAAA
Organism: Sphenostylis stenocarpa; assembly: GCA_963425845.1. NCBI lineage: Eukaryota > Viridiplantae > Streptophyta > Magnoliopsida > Fabales > Fabaceae > Sphenostylis > Sphenostylis stenocarpa. The sequence continues at coordinate 30,744,385 of OY731408.1, forward strand.
AGCATGTTATGTAAGTGTTAAGAAAATTTAACCTAATAAAGCTCATATAATATCAGTTAAAACAATTATTTAAAAAGCATTTGACCGATTACTTTGGTTTTTAACATATTAAACACGTTTAGAGGCATTTGAAAAATCTTTTAAATGATGAAACCTCATGTAGCAGAGAGATATGAATGATTATACCTATGTATAAATGCAGACTCACTAATCACTCTACCATTTTAACCAAGTAACCTTTGACATCAACAGAATAGCCTTTGACTTCATTTTGACTTCATCAAATCAACAAGATCTTCGTTTCATCAAATAATTCAATAAGATCTTCATCACTTTCATTACAAACTTAAATTCTAATGTTGGATTATGTTTAATTCATCAACATGTTCACATTATCAACCTGTCTCTATCAAGTTTTTCTTATGGCCATGATGTGAAATATTGTAAGCCTAAGCAGGTGAATCCATGTGTAACAAAAACTTAATAAAACTTTAATCAAATTAACTACCTTTAAGAAAATGCAAATTAAGAAGATATTGTAGAAGATAGATATTGTACCTGTCACTAGTGTTTTTAAATTTTTAATTTCACTTCTATCCAAGTTAAGAAGCTAAGTTGAGTTAATAATATGGACTACATCTCAAGACCTAATCTCCTTAAAAAACAAAAACATGAATAGAATTACATTAAATAATTATAATCATAATTTTTATTGTAACATGTGAAAATATTTTATTTTATTTAAGGTAGCAATCTCATTTGCTACCAGATAGGTAAACCATACAATTAATTGCACCCATATACTGTACTTTCTTTGGTTGCCATGAAATATCAGGACTATTTGCAAGACCAAACTAACTAAAGTTAGAGCGTTGAGTTTCAATATATTCCAGACAACTGAAAATATGCACATTTAATGACCATCAAATTGCAGTCAAGGAAATCAAGGAGGTTTGGTTAATATTAATTACTGATGAAACCATATCCAATCATAATCATAATGGAACCATGTACAACTATCATTCAATTACAAATTGTCTTGACATAACTCATCCCAATCACAATTTCTATTTAGATTTTTTTTTAAGATATTGAAACATGAACTCATAGTATTTTCAAATTGTAGAACCAAAATTAATTTCAATAAATTATAAAAGGATGTTACAAAATGAGAGTCTTAAATAGTATGTTGCTGAAACTCTTTAAAGGAGTTACTATTTTAACTGTCTTTTGTACACTGGATCTAGAACATCTTAGCATGGTAAAGGAACTATTTCTATAAAAGTATACAAAAATAGAGCATTGATTAATTGGAGCTAATTAGTGCAGCCATCAATTAGTGGACAGATGGTACAAGGTCTATGAAAGCATACTGCAATTAACTTCAAAGTGTGTAGAGAAAGAGACAGAGCCACATGGATCATGTTAGGACATATACGTAGGTGGCTAGCTAGAAGCCTTTAGAATTTTGCTCAAAACTTAGGTCCCAAGAATTAATTTCAAAGATATGAAAAACCTTTCTAGTCATAAAGTAATTAACTTGCATTATTATTACCCAGTTAGTCAGTCTCTTCCTTTCCCTCTTGGTAGCTTCTCAATCAAAATTAACTAAAGAACATTTGTGATCACCTCAAGATTATGCAAAAAGACAATCTGATGTAGACATAAATAAACAGTGTATATAGTAACTAGTGAATAAGTGTCCTGATATTAAAGCTATCAAGCATTTCTGAAATGATTGAAAACAAAATATGAAGGGCAGTGAAGAATAGCATAATTTTGTTATAGGATATGTTGTAATGTTATATGGGAATTGTATATGCATGTTGAACATAGACCCTTTATTAAGGTTATTATTAGTAAGCTTTAGAACTAACTTCAAATAATTGAGATGGTGTGTCACTTGCATGTCATAAGATGATGCGTATACATAGTGTTGCATGAGAAATCGAAGGGACTGTGTGACGTGAACCATAATGGCATTAGAGTTAAGAGATGGGAACTGAACGTGCCCAGTAGCGGCGGTAGCAGAAGCAGCGGCAACGACAACTGTAGTAGCGTGAGTAGTTCTAGGTTTCAGGAAAGTGAGATGAAGTGAGAAGGGGATTAGGCCTAGCTTGTAGGAAAGTGAGATGAAGATTAATTTTAAAAAAATATTATTTATAAAATTCTCTACTAATTTATATATTCTTAAATACTTTCTACAAATTTAAATTTATAAAAAATTTACCAATTTTTTTAGATATTTAAAAAAAATATAATTATTTCAAAATAATTTATTTTAGATATAGAAAATAATTTATATATATAATTAATATATTTAGAGTAAGTTTGGTAAAAATAAATTTTAAATAATTTTTTTAAGAAAAAATTGCAATTAATTTTTGTTGATATTTTTCTAAAAAGATCAAAATTATTTTTTATAATTATATATTTTTAGAGAAATTTACAAGTATTTTTTGTAAATAATTTTTTGCAAAAAAAATACAGAAAATAAATAATTTTTAGTAGAAAGTCGACTTGGATTTGCAAGAGATACGTAAAAACAATCTCTAACAAATTTGCATTGAAACTGTGAGAGAATGGTTCCTAACAACTTAATACTCTTTTCAATTTGATATTTGCTATAAATTTGTTATAGTTTATCTATGATTATATGTTACATAATTTAGCTAGGAAATAGCTTCAGAAAAATAAGATAGCTAATATTTATAGCGAGATATTAGTGAGAAAAATTTTCCTAGCTAAATTATTTTTCTGCTAAGCGAGGGAATAGTTACAAAAATATTAGTCTTCTAGCTATTTTGCTACTGATTAGTTACAACCTTATTCATTTACTATTCTATCGCTAATTAACTACAAATTAATGAAAAATAAATTTTGTAGTAAATTTTTCTAGCTAATTGCCAAATTTCTTGTGGTGTAATGACTGATCAACTCCAACAATTGGATCCTTTGACACATTCAACCATTATCGAATAAGAATCAAATCTTCTGATATTGAGAATGGTACATGAGGTTTTCTCTGAGACATATTTTCACCACTTCTATCAAGTTGGATATTATCAAGTCTGATCGAGGAAGGAGGTTTTATGTTGGATGAAGAGGAGTGTTACTCATATTTGATGTTATTGGAGATGGTGGAAACATAAAAAATGGTGGTGGATAAATATAATTTTGGGAATTTTGATAATTTTTACCGGTAAGAGATAAATGATTTTGCAATAAATTATAATAATACTAATAATAAAATTGATTGAGATTCATAATTGGAGAAGAAGAAAAAAATGAGAAAATGAATGAAATGTGACATTTTTTTACCAATGATGGAGGTTTTATAGTGTAAAAATAAGTTTTAACGGCTACTTTTTTTGGTGAGTGACAAACGACTACTCCTTTTTTAGTAACGTTACAGTTTATAATGGTCCAATTTTCTTCTCAACATGCACTCTGCTCCCTCAAGTCTCCTTTCTCCATCTTCATTCTCCATTTTCAATCTCACCCCTCTTCCTCCCCTCACCTCTCATTCTTCATATCTCCTATCTCAGTTTTGTCTTCGTGTTTGTGGATTTCAATCTCACCTCTCTTCCTCCCCTCACCTCTCATTCTCCATATCTGCCTCCACGACCACTATCTCTGTGTTCGCTATAATTGGATTCAAGACGATGAAAACTTCATTTGTAGGCTTGTTGTCAATAGAGGTTAAGTTATCTTCGAAGATCAAGGGGTAACCGTCTGGTGCCCTGTTCTCATTGTATTTGTATGAAGGAATATATGAGACGAGTATTTTTAATTTGTAGAGAATTTCATAGATAAAGGAGCTTCAAATTGTGTGACTCTCTTGTCTTAGTTTCACTTTGCATATGTTTTGTCCATTTATGAGTTTTTATTTTTATGCTTTTGATTAGAAGTTAAATAAAAATAAATTATTTTTTATTTAACATGACGGGTTTATTTTGCTGATTGAGTTCCTTGATATATATTTAAGAAATTTATTTTTGTTGAGGTTGGGAACAAGAAAGTGAAGATGAAGTTAGATAAATTAGAAGATTAGTTGTTGAGAAAGTATTGATAAACTGATTAATGATGACAAATTCATTATGGTTTCTATGATTCCTACATTTGATGATTTTTCTAGTAGATTTAAATATGATATTTTGTGTCAGTTAAAAAATATACAAATAATAATATTTTATTTGAACCATAAGATACTTCTCCGAACATTCTTCTGATGAGATGAAGCAACCTACTTGCCACATAATTTTCTCTAATAGAATAATTACTTGTTGAACTGCAAATAATTTTGAATCATCCACTGGAAATGCTCTTACCTCCTTCTACAACTATAACCGTCCCATCCTACTCCTAAAATCATGCAACCCTCCACAGCCACCCTGCCACTGCTAAATGATGCCACCCTCCACAGCCACCTTTCACAACTATAGCCATACCATCAGTGCCTGAAATTATGCACCCAGTGAATGAAAGAAGGCTCTAATAATCTCATTTGGTCTCATTTCACCTATAAATTGAGGATCCCAATTCTCAACAGAGGACGATTGATAGAAACACATAAACACAGACGGAATAAGGAATATGACCAAAACACACAGACGGAACAACAAATATTGAAACACCGATGTTCAAAAGAAACCCACAAATCCACGCGGTGTTCAAAAGAAATATATAGGTTAACTGTAGTATTTGTTGCTCCTTGCACTATTCGTTAATATTTGTTGTATGAAGGTTTCGTATGCCTCTTGTCTCTTTCTCCCAACTTACTTCAATATGTAAATGAATCCTTTCTTAAATAAGTTTAAAAATATATATAAAAAAATTAAAATACACTTCCCTTCACCACCAACGACCATTGGACACCACCGCAAACCACTGGATCACCGTGGCTCATCACCACAGACCAGTCTTGCCCAAACCACAGTTCGAAATCATCCCAAAACCACTGCACCGTGACCCATCTCCAATACCCTCGCCCTCCGTTCTTGGTGTCAGCCACCGCACCTCCGCGTACGACCACCAATGGCCACTGCAGCAACTCCACCCCTTACCCTCATCCTCACAGCAACTCCACCCTTCACCCTCCCCCTCACCCACCTCACTTACTATTCCCCCACTGCCAACCCAAACCTCCACCGTTAGGTCTCACCCTCAATCCCTGCGCAGCCACCAACCACAGCGAGCCAAGCCTCCCTACTAGCCACCACTGAGCAAGCCCATTTGCTTTTCTCTCGTCATCGCGCCTTCTCACTCTCATCTCAATATACTATTGTGCGGCTGCCCCCATTCCTCCATCGTCATAGAAAAGGTATTAGGATTAGGTTCAAGATATGGGCTTCAAATTGGAGATGTATTTGAATTTGGGATGAAAATGAAAAATAAGGTTCAAATAGTAAAGTAAATATGGAAGGATGTATTTTTTTTTTTGAGATATTGGGCTACTGAGTTTTTTTTTTTTTTTTTTTTAAATCAATTTAACAAAAACATATTTTAAATGGTAAATTTTTTTTTTAAATTATATGTCAATTCTACGTATACAAATAAAAATATAATTCAATTTATTTTCTTAATATTTAAGTTAATAGATCAATATTAATAAATTGACCATTACATTTTAATAATTATTATTTTCTCTCTTCAAATATTTAAATATTAAAGAATTATTAAACAAGAAATATTATTTTCATTAATTAGAGTGGTAACAAAATATTTATAAACATTTAACTTCTTTATATTTACTTCTAATTTGTTATTATAAAATTATAATAATCAAGTAATTTTGATTTCATTATAACAAAATATTTATTTTAAAATAGTTTAAACTTACATTAAAATGATAAATTTATTAATTTAAATAATTATTTTGGATGCAATTTCAATTTCATTATTAATAATCATTTTAAATATACTTCTAATTTGATTATTACATAATATTTTTTTAGTTTAAAATAATTTTAAGCACACCTTTAAATTATTCAAAAATATTTTTCTACGAAGGAATTGTGTCACTTTGATCCTCCATTGCACTTGGAGACATGTAGAAGCATATTGATGATCTTTGTCGAATAAAAAATATAAAAAATATATAGTGTTTTATTTTTAGTAGCAATATTTAATAGATATATAATTTTGAAGGATAAAATAAATAATTTTAAGATATTTAACTTTTCATGTCTAATTAAAAATAACCGTTTTTAGAATAAATGTTTTTGGGTGCTAATACTTTCTCTATACATAATCGACTATCGAATCTAACTTTTTTTCACATAGCACTCTTTTTCTCTTTTTTAAAGGTATTTTTCGATATTTTTCTTAAAATAAATATTATTGGCGACTTCATTAGTTTCTTTCATTTAAAAATGTTTTTCCGTCCCCTCGTCGTGACCCACGTTGCAACAGATGACAAATCCACTAGGGACTCTGAGTCAAGCCTCTCATAATTAGATTTAAAAAGCTAAAAATCTTTTTATTTCTTGAATCCCTCCTTTTATAGTAATATTTGTATGTGTTTATGTGATTTTATATTCACTTATTCATTGTAAATATCTTTGCTTCAATAAAATTCTAAGATAAAAGACATGTTCCTATTGTGTATATTTTTTTTCTGCTTATTTTGCAGATAGTAGTTAAGACTAGCCTCTTCACAACTACACTCACATTTGTTCACACACTTATGAGTGAGGTCCTACTCAGGCCTGAGTGCTACCTAGGGAATGAAAGACAATTAGTGATATTATTTTGGATGTACTTCCAATATGATTATCATAAAAGTCTTATAAAAAAACGTGACTATTTTGCAAGTGTCTACACCTTGGTTGCAATTTCAATTTGTAGTCACAAACTAAGATGAGTAGTAAGCTCTAGAGATCAAGAAAATTTTAGATATTTGACTACCTTTTAATAAGACTCACTTGCTAGAAAAGTTGTAGAATTATTTTGATGGAGAAAATGCAGCACAAGGTTCCAAAAATGCAACAGAAGCACATACACAAATGTTGACGCTGCTTTAGTGGCTGGAAATAGTCCAAAATTTGTTGAAAATGAAGAATCAAATGCTGGAATTCATGCTGAAAAATAAAAGAAGAATGTAGTAGACCATATTAGTAATTTAGTAGCTTCAAATGCAGAAAGAACAACCACTGCAGTTCAAACCAGTATTGATGTTGGTAACCACGAAATTTAAGTTTCATTTCCTCTTTCCAGAGGTAACTCATAGAATAAAAAGAATGAAGAGTTGGATAGTGAGTTGCTACAATTGTTTCAAAAAATTGAAGTGAATATTCCCTTACTTGAAGCCATCAAACAAGTGTCAAAATATGCAAGTTTTTGAAAGATTTGTGCACCAACAAGAGAAGGCTCAAAAGCAATGAAAAGATAAATTTAGGGAGAAATATTTATGCTTTGTTCACTGCATCTAATGTACTGATTACTGAAAAATGTAAAGATCCTAGTGTTTCCATGTGTAATAGGCAATAAAAGGTTTGAACATGCCATGCTAGATTTAGGAGTCTCAATTAATGTTATGCCTTTAGCCATATACTCCTCATTATGCCTTGGATCTATACAACCTACTGGTGTGGTGATACAATTGGCAAATAGGAGCATAGTTCAACCAACTAGATTACTTGAAAATTCTTAGTGAATGTGAACAATCTTGTCTTTCCAGCAAATTTCTACTGGACATGAGAGCTAAGTTTGCTATTGACTTTGAACTTGATTCACCTCCTCTTATTCTGAAAAGACCATTTTTAAAGAGTGTACACACCAAGATTTATACTTATGCTAGTACTTTAACTATGGAGTTTGGTGACACATTAATTAAATTTAATATCCTTGATGCCTTGAAACATCCATGTGAAGACCATCATGTATTTAGGATTGATGTCTTTAATGATTTAATTGCTGCTGAATATGTCCCAAAACTTTTAAATTATGATGATGGTGTTTAATATGAAAAATTTTCAAAATTAAGCTAAATGTTCTTTTATCGCCAAGCAAAAACTAAATTTGCTCAACAAATTTACTCAAGTGCTTAATATTTTGAATCATGACAAAAATGTTAAGCTGAAATTGAATCCGCACAACAAATTCCCTCCAGAAGAAAGAAAAACTCAGTCTGATGAATCCGTTAAGAAAATCTTGATTCCACTCAACGAATGACGGTCATTGGAAAATTTAAAATTGATCACAAGTATTAAAAATTCATGATTTAGAATAAAAAGAGGAGAAGAAAATTTCATTCATATCTAATGAGAAGTACATTATATCTAAACTTTCTTATATTACATTGATTTTCTTTGGATTTATTGCTTTAATAGGATTAGTTTTCCCTCACACCATATGCGAATTCAGTTTAAGGATTAAGAGCAAGACTCATTGGTGTAGCTAATAAATGGGCTGTAAGAGAGAGAGAGTCATATTTTGTTAGATAATTAGAAGCATAACAAAATAAGATGATATGGTAACACTAGTTTTGTAAGAATAAGAAGTTTGGAAGAAACAATAGAAGGAAAGAGAAGCATGATTGAAATTATGAAAATTGTATTACCTTTTATTCTTCTTTTGAATTTTGGATAAGAGAGAATAACAAGTAGGAAAATTAGACACTCTTAAAAAACTCTTAAAAACTAATAGGAATTCATCAAATTGAAACAAACTAAGGTAAAAGAGAATTTTAAACATAGAATTGTTGGCTATTAACTCTACAACTCTATCAAGTGTACTCTCTGGAAGATACACGATGAACAACTAATAAGAGGGTCAATCAACAATCTTTTCCAAAAGCACGATTAATTAGCAAAGTCATAATTCTTTATTATTCCAGGGTCATTCAACAATCTTTTCCAAAAGCATGATTAATTAGCAAAGTCATAATTCTTTGTTATTCCAAATATTCTCTTTAAACCAAATACAATAGGGGTATCTGATTAGTGGCGGATCTTCTAGGGACCTCCTTGACCTCTTCAAAATTTTGTAACTCCCATGTAATTTATGATTTTGGCCTCCAAACTTAATGAACATTTATTATATATTTACTTATATATTTCCAATTTTATCCTTTCAGTCTCTCCTCAATTTTGTAACTCTCATATAATTTATAATTTTGTCCCTTCAAATTTAATAATAATTTAATATATTTAAGTATATATCTACAATTTTATTCTTTCACTCTTTTTTTTTTTTATATTTATTTATTATTTATTAATAATATATTATTTGACCCTTCCAAAATCAATTGTAAAAATCGCCACTGTTTGATTAGTTCTTGAATACAATGCAGGACTTTGAGATTATATGATATATGGCCAGTGAAATTTCAATATTAATATATTTATTTGTAGCATGGTTAGTTTTGATATGATAATCTCTACTTTTAAATGTTCAAATGACTAGATTGGCATAAAATATTAAAAATATGGGAGAAGGCATGACGTTGCTAAATTTTTATTTTTAGATAGCTCTATTTATTTTTCAAAATTATGTCATCGTCTTCAAATTTTACACTCAATATTTATTTTTAGTTAGTCCACACCCTTACCCTTGATCTACTTTGTGTTTGGCATGCATAAAATAGGGAACCATAGCTCATGCTATCCATTTAGATATCCACCAGAAAAGAACATCTAGATTCAAGCTAACCATGGTAGCCAATATATAGGTTGATAGTCAAATTACAGTTATTGTCTGTTAGGTTGATAACACATACTGGGTATTTGGTATTTGACATTAATTTTACCTATTTGGTTGAGAGACTAATAAATTGTTTTTTGAAATACTTTGTTAGAAAGTATTCTTCGATTTTCCAAGAGCTTAGGCCTAAGAATTTTGGTCCCAAGGAGAAGTTTTGGACGAGGTTCCTCCAGAAAGGTTAAAGTTTACACCTCCTCTGTGGACTTAAGGTGGAATGATTACTGTTCAGTGGTGTTTAGGTATGCCATAAAAAAAATAAGATTTTATCTTTTATTTTAATAATTTACTAAAACTAAATAAAGTATTTTGATTAATTATTTGGAATTGATAATTAAGCTAAAGGTGAGGCATCATGTGACTTTTAGATAAATTCAAGAAATACAACACTAATAAATAAAAGATACAAGCTTTTAGCTTATTTATATTGGGATCTTATTAACTAGTAAAGCTTTGATGTAATCCTTCATTAATCCTCCGGAATGTGTATAGCCATCTCCATCTTTGTAAATCACATCCATCATGCGTGCAAGGTTCAGAGCACGCACAGGAAAAGTGATTGGAAGTTGAGTAGGATTAAGGCATTGTTCATTAACGTCCTTCCAAGCACTCTCAACCAATTTAAGCAGTTCTTTAATGGCGTTTTGCCTTGAGGTATTATGTTGCTTCATATAGCAATCGAGGATGGAGACAACGTGTCCCCTTTCTTGCTCAAACTGCATAATATTGCATATATAAGAAATTTAACATGAATCCGAACAACTAAAATATAAAGCAACGGGTGTCTAACATGTACCTCACTTCCAGTAATGTCATTAATGAGCCTACCAAGAGTTGAAGAAGCTATAATAACTTTTGGGTCTCTCATTGCCCATATGAGGGCCTCCTCTGTTGTGTCTTCCATGCCCAAGAAAGATAAAGTTGTCAATATAACATAACCACATGATATAATCGCAACTTCCATGTATTCCTCCACTGTCGGTGTGTGGTTGTTATGAAGCCATGTTGCCTCAGTAAGATATGTTTGGACTAGTCTTTTCAACTACAATTTAAAATACAAATATATATGCTAAGCGCTTTGTTTCATACTTTTAGTTCCTCACAGTAATATTTTGTTACACAAGGGTGAAAAAATGTTAGATTATTACCTAAGGATATAGGATGGTTTTAAACCCAATAGAACAACCTATTTTTATAAATACAAACTATACTTATTTAGTATTATTATAATATTTTTCTATAATGTATAAAAGTCATGTCTATTTATCTTTCTCAATCAATAAGTATATGTTGACCGATATATATATATATAAAAATCAAACTTATAGGGTTATTGAAAGATAAATTTTATATTTCTTTTATAGGGTCTCATTACAAACTAAATTTTAAATAAAAATTTTATTATGTTATGTTATATTAATATATATTACATAACAATACAAGAAAAATTAATATTAATTTATATATATATCAAAATACAATAAATCAGTTAATCTTTTAAAGACTTATAAAAACTCTTAAAAGAGATTTGTAAGTCATGTAAGACATATAATATATATGTAAGGCAGGTTGAATCTTTAAAAGAGATATGCATCATGTAAATAAATATTTAGTTTTTTTTTCTTACTACAGACCAAACTTAGGTTTACCAAAAACTGATCTAATATGTCTTATTTCCACCATATACACAAGTGACTCTTAAATGATTGGTATATTAAGTCTTAAAATAATTTTTAGATACTTAAAGTACGATCAAATTCTACTTCAATTAAAATATTATAATATATAAGTGAGTTAAAAGAAAAAACTTATAAATATATCGTAGATACCAAAACATTATTTTTTAACAATTAATTGATGAAATGAAGCATCGCGCGATATATTAGTATGAACAAATAACTAAGATATTTAGTATGAAATTTTATTTAAATTTGTTATTTCTAATTAAAAAAACAAGATTTTGTAAGTAACAATTAAAAATAATACTAAACCATACTTGTTTTTCAGCATACTTGACGAAATCCTCTTTTCCTTGCTTTCTCAACTCCTGTCGTATTTGTTCAAAAGCATCCAAAAGTGCGATATAACATAATTTCATATAGTCTGGGAGATCAACCAATGAGGAGATATCCCACCTGCTAATTATTCCAAAGTTGACTTCAATTTTCTTTAAAAAATTCAGAGTGAAAAGATACGTACCATGTATAACTCAATTTCTTACCTCTCTATTGCATTGGTGAAAATCTTCAGCTCATCAATGGTTCCATAGGCATCATACATATCATCAATGATGGATAATACGCCAAATACTTTCATCATTATCCTTCTACCAAGACAATATTGTGGCTCATAGTACACTCCTAAAATCCAGAAGCATGCTTCCACAATCCTATCTCGTGCAAAAGGAAAGTTTTTTGATACATTCAAATCTTTAATCCACCACCTGAACACAAAATCCCAAATTAATTTCTCAAAGAGGTCTTAGACTATGATTATTTATTTATGCTTCATTTAATAAGAAGTTACTTTTGGAGTAAAATATTACTTGGTCGCATTGCTGACTTCTTTTTGATGTAGCTTCTGTAACATATTAAAATCTAGTTTTGCTAAGGTTAACAAACTTTCATCATGTGAGGGATCCTCTTGGTAGAAAGATATATAATATTTTGCCTCCAACCTTGGCATTCCCCTGCGAAGTGATTGTTCTAAGCTATGGTGCACTAACCCAGAAAGAAAGGGGCTTAATTTGGTGGTTAATGACCGAGTTAACTGAATGAGAGTAAAACTATATGCTTCTTCCAGTATCTCTTCTCCATGGATTCTTAATTGGGCTGCTTCATACAAGCTCAACATTCCTTGTACATCATTCACAATGCTTTCCTTAAAGTTTCCAGTTTGGTCCTTGAATTTGTGAAATACATCTGTTTAGTTAATAAACAACTGTGTTAAATTTCAAGATATATATTTAAGTATATAATGACTGTACGACACTTGTGGATCGAAACAATGCCATACTGATCTAAACGAATGTTATAGCATGTCGTGGAAAGTGTAAACACAAACGAGGAATTGAAGATCAGTATAGTGAGTTAGATAAATGTTTGGTTGCAGCGTAAATTTAGTACAGTACTAGTAAAGACATACCTGACGAAATACGATATCCATGTTGTCTAAGCAGCCGAAAGAGTAAAGCCAGATGATGAAGATCATCATCGTGACCTACGATGTTATTGTCCTTCGTTGCATTCTCATAAATTTGATGCAGTGCTTCATCGATTTCGTGTTCAAAATGGTAAGAAACACCCAAACGTTGGACTGAGTTAATGAAGTTTAATTTAAGAAGGAAAGTGTCATCAACCGGAGAGACAATCATCCTCCGCACATCCTCTTTCAATAGTTGAACTCGCTTGATGTCGCTATCATCTTCCTGCAAGTGATTACAAAAAGTCATAAGAAACATTTTGTTGATTTTGACAAAAGTCAATAATAAGTTAGGATGCAGACACTTTAACACCATACACACAGTAAATCAACTATTCTTATGAATATATTGTGATGAAATACTACAATTAAATCATAAGGTGAGTACACTACTAAAATTGTTCCAAAACAAATGTTAAATATAAATAAATCTTAGATGAAGTAAATGAAACGAAATGTAAAAAGGAAGATTAGACATATGGATGGGTATGCAGTTACACCAGAACTAGGATCGTAGGAGAGGAAATAATCTCCCCAAGGTTGCAGTGTGTCTAGTGGAGTTTGAGTTACTACAAGAAAATCAAAATCGCGTATTACCGACGGATATTTACCGATGAATTTAAATCCGTCAGAAAATAATTATTACCAATGGAAATTACCGACGAATATAAAATATTTGTGAAATTTGATTTTATCGACGGATATATCCGTCGGTAAAATAATAATTAGTTACCGACAGATATATCTGTCAATAAATCCGTCGATAATTTACAGATGAATTTATCGACGAATATATCCGTCGGTAAATCTGTCGGTAATTTACAGATGAATTTACCGACGGATATATCCGTCGGTAAATTCATCTGTAAATTACCGACAGATATTTTCGTCGATAAATTAACAATTAGTAAATATTCACCTAATTAAAAAATTAAATATTTTTTATTTAATAATTTAATTTAATCATAATTAGATTAATTTATAATAATTTCTTAAATTAAATAATTTTAAAAAATAAATATGTAAATATATAAAAATATTTAATTATATATAAATATATATAAAAATATATAAATATATAAATATATAAAATATAAATATATAAATATAATTTATTTGTAAATTATTATCAAAAAGTTATGTTAGTTTAGTGGTTAGAGTATCAGCCTTTAACTCTAAGATACTTGGATTTAAATTTTACCAAAACAAATCTAATAATAATTAAAGACTTCAAAAATGTAATAGGGGAAAATAATTAATAAATTAAAAAATAAATAAGCTATATAAGTAAAATATTTAATAAATAATAAAAATATTACCGACGGATTCGTTGTCAGTCGGTAATTTGATAAACATTTAGCGATGGACTATTAAATCCATCGGTAAATAAAAATTACCGATCGATTTTTTTATTACCGACAGATTTTGACCGTCGGTAATATTAAAATTAGGTTTGGCATCAGGGGGATAACAGAAAGGGATGATGATGCTGCCTTTCTATGGCTTTAAACTTGAAGGGAAGACAGGATGATTTTGATGGCGTGTAGTGTAGCTTTGCTTTGAATGTTTCAAGAACCCCCGCACTCATTCATTTATAGAAAAATAAGGTACATATCACTGGCACTACCCATGCTTTATGTAGGCCAAAAGAGATTTTGAAATAGATCTTTGAGAGTGAATAAATTTCTAGTGATTTTTTTTTTTTAAATTCCACCTTTCGAATTTTTGGAATTGTAAATAAATATTAATGATTTTAATTATGCAATCATATAACTTATGATTTTAATTAACCATAAAATGTTCATAAATAAATTTTTATATTTTTGATTTACGGATATTATAATTTAAAACCAATTTATAATGACAATTATAAAATTAACTCAGTCAAAATTTTAAATATAAAAAGAATTTAGTGAACGTACCACAATAAGTTGTATTTTTAAAATTAGATATAAGGTTAAATATACTCGAACTATTATAAATCATTGTGTACTCTTTTTTTTTTCTCTTATCTCTTTCTCTTTTTCTTGATTATATTATGACTTCCAATTTATCTATGTTCAAATAAATGATTGACTCTCAAATAAATGATTGACTCACAAATAAATTTTTAATTTGACATCTATTAAAATTTGTGCATCTATTCACCCCGTCTAAATGTCATTTGTCTAACACCTATTACAATGATATTAGAGTTCTTGTTTTAACCTTATATTTGTTTGCTTGAATGATAAAGGGAAATATAAAGATGATTGCTTTAAATTTTACAAATTATCATTTATGAAAGGACAACATGAAAGATTTGTTATTGATGAAGAAAGTCTTTGTCACGCAGAAGTCAAATTTTATGATTGATGAAGAATGAAACTTTGAGTAACAACAAGTATGTGATTGTATTTGGTAATATGTAGAAGACAAATTTTATAATCTAATAAAAAAAATGCTAGAACTTTGTGAGAGAAGATTGAGTCCTTGTATGTTTCTAAGTCAAATAATATTGAATTGTTTGATGAATATTGGGTACAAGAGAGAGTCCTTCTATTTTACATCACTTAAATGAGTTTTAAGGGCTTCTAGATCAATTATCAATAATGAGTATCAACTTTGATAATTATATTTTGGGATTATGACAACTAAATATTTGATTAGAATTCTGAGAGATATTTTGGGTTTCAATTACAAACTTAACTTTTAATGACGTTGTTTCTTTTCAAATGGCAAAGAATGGTGCTTTTAATGAAGAGATGAGAAGAAAGAAACATATATAACTCTTTGTGCTTGCCATATTGAATTGAAAATAGGAGAAGTGAAAAAAAAAATCAAAGAATGGTAAAGAGAAGAACAGGAAAAAAAAATGATCATAAGTTGTTAATGGTCAAGAATTTAGTGAAAAAAAAATCAAAAAATGGTAAAGAGAAGAACAGGAAACAAATGTTAAATATAATATAAATAAATATAAGAAGAAGTAAATGAAGCGAAATGCATAAATGAAGATTAGACATATGGATGGTTATGCACTTACTTCACAGACAGTGTTAAAGGAAAGGAAATAATCTCCCCAAATGGAAGGATGAAAAGTTGCAGTGTGTCGAGTGGAGTCTGAGTTGGGTTTAGCATCATGGGGGACAACAGGAAGTGATGATGCTACTTTAGACATGCTTGCCTTTCTATGGTTTTAAACTTGAAGAGAGATAGGATGATTTGGATGGTTTGTCAAACTTTGCTTTGAATGTTTCAAGAACCTACACTCGTCCATTTATAGGAAAAAAAAAGGACATATCACTGTCACTAATTAAGCTTTGTGTAGGCTCACAGATTTGATACAGATATTTGATGTGGGTCCCAAAGCAATCAAAAAGAATGGTTAATAGGAGATGAAAAGATGTCTTACCAACTATAAGAAGATTAGGATAGCAAAACCTAATATAGATTAATATATTATTTTAATAAATTAAGCTTTGTGTAGGCTCACAGATTGGATACAGATATTTGAGATTGGAAATCACGTTATTAAATTTATAGTTGTTTTAATTAAACTTCATCTTTGGAATTTGGGAAATGTGAAATCTCGAAGCTTATGAAATTCATCAAAACTCTTAGCATATATATACTATATATTAAATATAACTTATTTTATCGTTAAGATAACTTATTTTATCGTTAAGATAACTTATTATTAAATAAATTAAGTTTTGTTAAAAGATAGGATAACAATCAAAGTATTCCCTCAACACACTAGCTGTCGTCTCCAAGTAGGTATATATTTATTTTCGAGTTTTATCATTATTTTTTTATAATATAAATGATTAAGATGATTTAGTGTTTTAAACTATTAAATTATAATACTTAAATAATGAAAATTGAATATAAAATTTTGACTTTTATTTTAGTATATCTCTTCTCTCTCTCTCTCTCTCTATATATATATATATATATATTATGAGGACTGATAAAATATATGTAAGTAAGATTCACAAAAAGTGATGATTCTTCAAAGTCATCTGGGTGGCAGACATGCTGAACCATATGGATTTATTGTGTCTACCCCAAGATCTGGAAAATCAGGAGAAAAAACAAAAACAAGAGATTGTGTAGTCTCATCCCTTAGCTTTTTTTTTTTTTTTTTTTTCACCCTTTTTGTGATGCGGATGGTTTTAGCCCCCTTCTTGCTTTAATTTATATTAAAAGTATTATTGGTTTCTACAATTTTAATTTTTTATTTTCATTCTCTTTAGAACACAGCCTACGTCGATGAAGTTGGTATAGTTTTTTTTTTTTATTTAATAAAAAATTGTTAACTTTAATCAAAAGATCCAAACTTCACGTACCCAAAAAATTCAAATAATGTTCTGTAGAAAACAATTTAGAATATAAATATATATATATATATATATATATATATATATATTATAAATATTTGACTAAATATTTTATAATTGGTAAAGAGATTTAGTGGCTTTTATATTGATGTGAGAATTACATGTATTTTGACCTAGTTTTTTCTTCTTTTAATTTTATCTTACATTTATAAGGGAAGACTTAAAAGTATTGAAAAAGTTATTTTTATTTTTGTAAATCTTTATTTGGAGAAATAATATATTATTAATAAATAATAGATAAATATAAAAAGATGAGACAAAAATTATAAATATATAAAGAAATATATCTAATAATCATTAAATTTTAAATAATCAAAATCATATTATTACAAACATAAAATAAATAAATAAAAATTACAAATTCGGACGGATCAAAAATGCATATTTTTTCTTTTTTTTCATCTATATTCTCTTTCTCTTAAAACAATAATCTATAATTTTTTTTAGACATCTTTCAAATTTAACTTGATTTTTTTATATTTTAATATTAAAATAAAATGTCATGAAATATTTAAATAATTAACTAATTAATAATAAATAAAAAAATTATATCAATATTTTATATTTTTATATTATACTATTAAGTTAATATAATAAAAAAAATTAGTAAAGAAAAAAATTATTTTTACTTTTTATTTTAAAAAAATATTATGGGTATTCTCTTCTTAATTTTTGTTAACTTCTTATTGTATGAATAGAAAAAAAATAGAAAATTATAATTTTTATGTTATAAAAATAAAATTATAAAAAGAAAACAAATTGAAAATTAGAGAGAAAAATTATAAATTTTATGCTATGAAACTATGAAAGAAAATATAAAAGTGAAAAAATAAAAATAAAAAAATAAATGGTGAAAAAAAAATCTTTGATAAAATAAAGTTGAAGTCGAGAAGTTAACATATAAGAGAAAAAAATATAATTGAAAAATTGTATTAAAGAATGTATATAATATTTATTATAAATAGTTAAAAAAGTTATTTTTATTATATTTATAAAATAATTTTTATTTAATTATATATATAACCCACTATGCGCACCAAGCCCTCTTGATCCGCCTCTTTACTCAACTATACTTTAAACACAGGCTATAGCCATCGTATGATTCGGTATTGCCTCTCACTAAAATACAAATGTAAAGTGAAGGATATGTACATAAAGCTAATAACAATAGACCCCATTCCGTGTAATAATGGTTCCAAAAGATATTTTTATAAATAGTTCATTGGAGATGAAAACATGCCCTACCGACAATAAAAACAGATCTATCAGTGCTGCTGGCTTTGTAACAATTATGCTACCGTTGGATTTATAATAGACTTAAAAAACAGTTTTGAGAGTGTGAAAATAAATGAATTTGAAGAGAAAGAGGATATGTAATGGTTATAATTCTATAACAAACAGAAGCGGTTATAAGTGTTATTTAAGACAATATAACTATTGAAAAAAAAAGGGAAGAAAATGGTTAGTGGAGACAGAAACTAATATGGGACAAACTATTTCAACAAAGTTTCGTGATAATTTGTTATGTCATATCTATTTATTTCTGTATCAAATTTTTTTTCTATTCTCGAAAATTTATTCAGTTCCTACATTTTACATCTTTTGCACTTCTTGTAATTTAACTTTTGGAACAATTTACAATTTCTTGTAATTTACTATTTAGTATTTAAAATTTTAAAATCTATGTAATAGTTTATAGTTAAAGTTTAATGAAGTTTTATTGAATATGTTTGTAATGATATTAAAAATATGAATTTATAATGAAGAGGAATCTACAGTTATCTTCATCAAATTAATATATAAAAGATGCGTAATTAAAATTGATTTTGTATTAATTATTAAGGTGATTTTATATTAATTATTACGTGAAACATTAGTCATATATATTTCTAAGCATAATCGAAAACATTTTTTAAATTGAAAAGTTTTTTCAATAGTATAAACAAAATTAATCCACTTAATAGTAAATGATTCCTTGTCAGAATTTGAGTGAAAAATAACTTGAAAAACAATGAAACTATCGAACTATATATTTTTCACTGAAACACAACTATAATGAGTCAACTAAAAAAAGAAATACCCATCAAAATGTAGGAAGAGGAAGAGAATAGCCATTATCATTTTGCAATGCTGATAAATATTTTTAGATATTAAAAAGAAACTCATAAATACTTTTTAAAGATGTTAAAAGCTAAAGTGTGAACTTGAAGAACAATGTATGATGCTGGGACATGCATGCAATAAATCGGTAGATGTGATCCATGTTCCTTCGTCATCATCTGATCAATTCGATAAAGGTTAGTTCAGATTTTTAAAAACCTTCATTTCTTTAAGCACCTAATATTTATCTCTTTCCTCTCACATCAAATTGATCTTATCACCTTATTGCTATACTCTTTTCTTTTCTTTTTTTTTTTTTCACTTTTATCACTTTCATGTCAAATAACGTTTTAAGTGTCCCCTAATATTTTTTTTTAATTGCTCATTTAATTTGATTATATTTTACATATAGCCTCGCCGGAGTTGAAAATAGACCCTGCGAATTAAAACAGATCTATCAGTACTTCTACGGATTTTTTCTGTAGGAATTACTCTCCTTATAGTTTAAATTATTATTAAATTAAGAGGATTATTAAGAGAATTATTACTAATAGGAATCAAACCCACTAAATTAGAGATGGAGACGGATACTTCAACTATTAAGTTATTAGGATATTCTAATAATAACTTACAAATAAATTATATTTATATTTATCCGTATAAAATATATAAATATAAAATATATAAATACAAATATATTTATATTTTGATATATTTATATTTTGATATATTTATATTTTGATATATTTATATTTTGATATATTTATATATTTATATATTTATATATTTATATATTTATATATTTATATATTTATATATTTATATATTTATATATTTATATATTTATATATTTATATATTTATATATTTATATATTTATATATTTATATATTTATATATTTATATATTTATATATTTATATATTTATATATTTATATATTTATATATTTATTTGTAAATAAATATACCTTATTTGTAAGTTATTATTTAAAAATATTAGTAGTTTAGTGGTTGGAGTATTAGTCTTCAACTCAGTCACAATTCTTTTAATTTGATATAATTTACCTATGGATAATAATTTCGTAGGTAATTACCTACGAAATTATCCACAGACGATATTACCTACGGACAATATCCGTATGTAATGAATAATTACCCACGGATGACATTACCTACGGATAATGGATAATTTACATACGGATAGAATTCCATAGGTAATATTTGTATGTAATGTACAATTTATCCACAAAATTACTTATAGATGGTATTACCTACGGATAATATCCGTAGGTAATAGATAATTACCTACAGATGACATTACCTACGGACAATATTCGTAGGTAATGGATAATTATCCACGGATGACATTATCTACGGATAATATCCATAGGTAATGGATAATTTACATACGGATAGAATTCCATAGATAATATATGTATGTAGTGTACAATTTACCTACGGATTTTTATCCATAAGTAATATTTTGTAGATAATAGACTTTTTTTTGTAGTGTAAGCTACCTCCATTAAATAATAATGAGGTTTTATAAAATTGAATCAAATTAAGTATTTATTATAATAATCACTTGTGGACTCTTAAAATACTATTCGACATGAGAAAGATAAAGGAGAAAAAAAATGTTATGTTGTATACTAAATTTATATAAAATACTTTTATATTTACTTTTACATAAAAATAAATATTGAAAAAAAACGTAAAATTGAGTGGTTACACTAGTGGAAAAATAACTTTCTATGACGGGTTTTTATCACGGTCGTAATCCACCCGTCATAGTATGTGGCGCGGTGGTAATTTTGTAATAAAATCATAAACTTTCTATGTCGGGTAAGTTTTAACCGACATAGTAAGTGGAAAGGTCACTTTCTATATCGGGTAAAATTTAACCGACATAGAAAGTTCACTTTCTACGTCGGTTAAAATGTAACCGACATAGAAAGTGAACTTTCTATGTCGGGTAACATTTACCCGACGTAGAAAGTGAACTTTCTATGTCGGGTAAATTTTAACCGACGTAGAAAGTGTCTTTGATGACGGGTGTTAGGGCAACCGACATAGTATCTTCTGTTTTACCCTCCTCCCGCGCTCCATTTCATTTCATCACTTCCCCCCCATAGCAGAGCTCCCCTGTACGTTTCTCCCTACGCTCCATTTCCTTTCATCAGTTCACCCATACAGAGCTCCCCGTTCGCTTGTATACGTTTCTCCGCACCCACATTTGCTCGTCACGCCACCTGCCAACGCTTCGTGCCGCCTGCTGCTACCGGTGCCCGTCGCCTGGGATACGTTTCTCCCCACCCAGCTCTACACGTCACGCCACCTGCCACCTCTGTAGGTCTTCAAGAGGTAAGTTTTCGTGCTTGTTTTAGCCAATGTAGGTTTACAGTATTGAATCTAGTAAGTAATAATGTTGTCAAGAGAGGGAAGCATCACGAGTGCCTTTAGCTAATTTAGAGATGTATTGTAAGTAGTTTAGTCATTTGAATGTGTTTCTGTAGGCATTCTTTCGTGATTTTGATTTTGAACATTAGATTTGTATTATAATGTAGTTATTTTGAGAGTGGAGTTGGATTTCGTGTAGGCATTATAATGTAGTTATTTCGTGTTTCTGTAGCTAATTTGATTTTGAAAATTAGATTTGTAACAATGGATCAGAGTTGGATCAATTATAGACGAACAACAAATGAATATGAGAGTGGAGTAGAACAATTCCTTGAATTTGCTAAGATGAATGTTCCGGATAATGATGGAAGATTCTATTGCCCTTGTGTTAACTGCTTGAATGAGCGAAGATTACCGACTGAAGTTATTCGGGAACATGTTCTTTGTGATGGTTTCCTAAAGAGTTACATAAAGTGGACATGGCATGGTGAATTATTAAACATGCCAAGTGTAGAAGACAAAGAAGAAGTTGATCTAGAGATGGATGATCGAGCTGGAGGAAATGATTCGTGAGCTTGGACAAGATGCCTTCCAACACACACATGTGTACGAGAAGTTGTCCAATGATGCAAAAGAGCCTTTGTATACAAATTGTACTAAGTTCACACGATTGTCGGTGGTACTAAAATTGTTCAATGTGAAGGCAAAGAATGGGTGGATCGATAAAAGTTTCACGGAATTGCTTGAGTTGTTGAGTGACATGCTCCCTGAAGGTAACACATTGCCAACCCGCAATTATGATGCTAAGAAGATATTGTGTCCAATGGGTATGGAGTACCAAAAAATTCATGCATGTCCGAATGATTGTGTGTTGTACAGGAAAGAATTTGAGAAGCTGTCACGAATGTCCACAATGCGGGGAATCACGATACAAGAAGAAGGATGGTGATTCCGACAATGATGTTATGAAGGGTACCTCGGCAAAAGTGTTATGGTATCTTCCCATTGTTCCAAGGTTGAAACGATTATTCACTAATGGAAATGATGCAAAGCTCACTAGATGGCATGCGAGATAATCGTATTAAAGATGGTCGGTTGAGGCATCCGAGCAGATGGATTGCAATGGAAAAAATTGATTCCATCTTCCAGAATTTTGGTAATGATCCAAGAAACATTAGGTTTGGACTTGCTACGAGATGGAATGAATCCATATGGAAATTTAAGCGATAAACATAGTTCATGGCCTGTGGTGTTAGTTATTTACAACTTACCTCTGTGGTTGTGTATGAAACGTAAGTACTTGATGCTATCTTTGATGATCTCGGGTCCCGGACAACCTGGAAATGACATTGATGTTTTTTAAGCCCATTGGTTGAAGAGTTGAAGATGTTGTGGGAGGAAGGTGTTGATGTGTTTGATGGGTACACAGGTGACTTATTCAAGTTGCGTGCAATGTTATTTTGTACAATTAATGACTTTCCAAGCATATGGTAATTTGAGTGGCTACAGCACAAAGGGACATAAAGCTTGCCCGATATGTGAAAAAGACACATGTCACTATCAACTACAACATGGAAGGAAAACAAGTGTACCTTGGACACCGAAGATTTCTTCCTTCAAACCATTCATATCGTAAATTAAAAAAATCATTTAACGGGTGTCAAGAAAATGATGCAGCTCCAACACCTTTAAGTGGGGAAGAAGTATATCAACGAGTAAGTGCAATTTCGTGTGAGTTTGGAAAGACGCAAAAGAAAGCCACGGGTATATGGAAGAAAATGTCAATCCTTTTTGTTCTTCCATATTGGAGGGTTCTTGATGTGAGGCATTGTATAGATGTCATGCATGTAGAGAAAAATGTGTGTGACGAGTATCATCGGAACGCTCCTTAACATTCAAGGAAAAACAAAAGATGGTGTCAATGCTCGTTTGGACATGGTTGAAATGGGTATAAGAGAACAATTAGCTCCTCAACCTCATGGTAACCGAACATACTTGCCTCCGGCATGTCACACACTTGTCTAAAAAAGAGAAAAAAGTTTTTGTGAGTTTTTACGAGGTGTGAAGGTTCCATTTGGTTACTCTTCCAATGTGAAGAGACTTGTATCTATGAAAGATCTCAAATTGCTTGGGTTAAAATCTCATGATTGTCATGTATTGATGCAACAACTTCTACCTGTGGCTATTCGAGGTATCTTACCAGACAATGTTAGATATTCCTTAACTCGATTATGTTTTTTTTTTTAATGCCATATGTAGTAAAGTTATGGACCCGGATGTTTTGGATCAGTTAGAGAATGAGGCTACGAGTAATATTATGTCAATTTGAGATGTACTTTCCTCCATCATTTTTTGATATTATGGTTCACTTGATTGTTCATCTAGCCAGGGATGTTAGAATCTGTGGTCCAGTTTTCTTACGATGGATGTACCCTTTTGAGCGATACATGAAAATATTAAAAGGGTATGTGAAGAACCAATATCGTCCTGAAGCATCAATTGTTCAAAGATATATTGCAGAGGAAGCTATTGAGTTTTGCACAAACTACTTATCAGAAGTTGAACCTATAGGGTTACCTAAGATTCGTTACCATGGAATAGGTCTTGGTAGAGGAACTCGAGGTGCAAAAGTTGTGACAATGTGTCGAGATGAAGTACTTCAAGCGCATTTGTACATATTGAATAACGAGTGAAGAAGTCATCCCCTACTTAGGTGCTCATAAAGAGATTGTGAAGCGAAATAATCCACGTATGCCTAAAAAGTGGGTGATCACTGAACACAACAAGAGCTTTTTGAAGTGGTTTAAACAACAAGTTGAAGGTGACAATACAACTTCGATACACTAAAGTGGCTAGCATGTGAGCCAAACTTTGATGTGATATGTTGGGGTGGGTATGATATAAATAACTATTCATTTTATACAAAGGGAGAAGATGAAATAAGCACAATGCAAAATAGTAGAGTCATGGTGGTGGCTGAATCAATGCATTTCTCGAGTTCAAAGGATAAATATCCAGATAAGGGCGTCAATGGGCTACTTTGGTGTAATTGAAGAGATTTGGGTAATAGATTACACGATATTCAGAGTACCTATTTTTAAATGCAAGTGGGTTGATTTTAATACTGGCATCTTCACCGATGATCTTGGATTTACCTTGGTTAACCTTGAAAATACTCGTTATACCAGAAGAACCATTTATCATGGCATCTCGAGGCAAAACAAGTGTTTTATGTCACTGATCCCGCTAACAAAGGATGGTCGGTGGTTCTACAAGGAAAACCCATGTATACTTCGATGAGAATGATGAATTAGTACTTGATATACCCGAGACACCATGTTTCTCTTCAAATATGCCAAACTTGAGTGTTAATGTAGAAATAGATGATGTGCATGCCATCCGTTATGACCATATGGAAGGATTTTGGGAGAATGCTCCAACTTGATAGGAAATTTAAGCATTCAATCTTCATAGGAAATTTAACTTGTAACAATTTAGATAGAATTGAATTAAGTTAGGAAATTTACATTCGTTTAAGTAAATGAAGCTGTCTGGAACTGGATCTGTCTGTACATATATTCATTTCAATGTGTTTCATATGTACATATACGTACTGCAGCTGAATACTGTCTGCATCTTGGATATATATACTGTAGCAAATTTATATATGAACTATGCATATCCGTACATGCTTGGATCTGTGGTTATTTGTCTGGAAGCTGTGATGAATAGGCGAGTCTACTCGAAGAAAGGTAGCATCTGTAAATAAAATGCAGGTATTTTAAAAAAAATAACACTTTCTACGTCGGTTATGTCATTACCCGACGTAGAAAGTACTTTCTATGTCGGTTATAATTTTAACCGACATAGAAAGTAAGACTTTCTATGTCGGTTATAAGTGTTAACCGACATAGAAAGTATTACGACAGTCGAGAATCAGCTATGATCGATCAGATTAGCTTCATGACCGATCGAGAACCGGTTATGACCGATCATAATAGCTCATACAAAATAAGACTTTCTGCGTCGGTTCCCGACTAGCAGACGTAGAAAGTCTTTCTGTGACCGATCATAACCGAGTTATGATCGATCGAGAATAGCTCTATGACCGATCATAACCAGTTTGACCGATCATAATAGCTCAAAGAAAGTAGGGCTTTCTACGTCGGTTCCTATTAACCGACGTAGAAAGTCTTACTTTCTACGTCGGTTATTAGGAATCAACGTAGAAAGCCTTACTTTCTATGACCCCCGTATCTATGTCGCCGCTTTAACCGACGTCGAAAGCCCATTTTAATCGATGTAAAAAGTCTTTTCTGCAGTAGTGTTAGATGAATATTCACTTCATATCATTAAAAAAAAAAATCAAAATGTACAGAAATTACTTGTGCCTCATTTATGTGAAATGGTTTTCCCAAAGTATAGTATAGAGTAACAATATTGAGTAAATAATGTTGAGGTTCAGTTGTGAGTTCAAAAAGAGAGTGAATTCAAATACTTTTATAAATAAATTATTTGTTTTTTTCTGAAATAAGATAGTACACTTTTCAAATTGGGGTTGAATATCAAGAAAAAAAGAGAGACTAAATATACTAGCCTAAATAAGAGAGTTACATGCAAATGCTTAATCACTAATGCTAATCACATCAAGATTTCGAACCTTACAAGATTTACACAATCTTATCTCAAGTATCACCTTGATCACCCTTGTGAAAACAATTACACCTAATAAATGATGAAAAAGAATAAGATCATCTGAAAAAAATTTCAGCTCAAGATATGAAGAATAAAAGAAAAAGGGTGATTTGGTATGTACTTAATTCACTCTATGATATTGATGTCATTTTAGTTGAACAGTTCAAATAAGTATTTTCTCTCTTGGATAAACAATACCAAGGTTTCAGAAAAAATTCTTACATTTTCATAATGAATTCCTCAATGAAATATATTTTTAATAAGCTAAAACAGAGTATGATGTCCAAGTTTTAGGATTTTAATATATTAAAATACGCTTTTAATCATTTAAATCACTAACGTTTTAACTTTAATTATATGATTTCAATTAAAATCGTGAGACTTATAAACCTTAAACAAATTAATTAATTAAAATCATATTTGATTTAAAAGTTTTATATTTAAAATCTAACAATCTTGAAAAAGAAATTAACATTAAAATAACTTGAATTCATTAAAGTAATACAATGCATCTCAATTAAGATAAAAATAATTTCTAGACAGATTTTCTATTCAACTTATGCAAGATAAAAATAAATAATAAATCACTTACACACATTTAACACTAAAATTACAACTCAATAAAAGATTAGACATAAGATGAAAATAGGAACACGGTTAAGAACATTAACTCTTCAAAATACCAAATTTATTTCTAGCTTTCCATATCCACAATTATAAGTAAATTAATAATTAATGTTAAAGACCAATTTAAATTTTAATTCACAAACAAATTTAACTAAAATAAATTATAATTTAATTAATATAATATATAATATTTTTTTCTTTAAATTAATCTATATTTAATAAATTAGTCCTATCAACTATAAAACTAGATCCATCAGTAAGTAATTCTTGGTCATTTTAGTTCACTACAAGAAATTTTTTAATTAGCTACAAAAATTTGTTACAAAATTTATTTTTCATTAATTTATAGTTAATTAGCTATAGAATAGTAAAGAAATAAAATTATAACTAATATGTAGTAAAATAGATAAAAGATAATATTTTTGTAACTATTCCCTCACTTAGTAGAAAATAATTTAGCTAGGAATTTTTTTTATCACTAATCTCTAGCTATAAATATTAACTATATTATTTTTTAAACTATTTCTTAGCTAAATTATATAATATACAATCCTAGTTAAATTGTAGCAAATTTATAGCAAAAAAATAATTATAAAATTATTTGAAAATTATTTTTACTGAATTTACTATAAATATATTAATTATATATATATATATAAAAAAATTATTTTCTCATGTCTGAAATAAATTATATGAAAATAATTATAATTTTTTTAAAAAAATATCTAAAAAAATTGATAAATATTTAAAATTATTTTCTGTAAAGTTTTTATAAATTTAAATTTGTAGGACGTATTTTTTATAAACTGTAACATAATTTGCATCTCGGTCCCTAAAAACATATTTTTCTACATCATATTACTTATTTTATAATTTTCTACTAAATCAAAGTATTATATCCCTATTTAATAATTACTGAATCATAAAAAGAGTAATAAAATTTCACGTAACTTTTTAAAAAAATTATTTTTACATAACTTATTGTTAAGCAATTGATACATCTATTTTATTCCTGACAATTAACGTAACAAATATTCTTACCGTGATCTAGGGTTCAAGATATATTTTCCAATCATACCCCAAACATCAAGAATAAATCATTCCAAAGCACAAAGGATAAGAATAACAACATCAAAACATAGATTAATATTTCAAAATATCACCATGATACAAAAGAGTTCAAAGGAAGTGCACCAAATCCTAAGAGAATGAAGTTAGTCACTCATGTTGGCCATTACAATGCTCCAAATGTGGAAGAAGTGAAAAATTGATGAAGATTGGACGAAACCCTAGCAGTCGTCGCGCCTCTTCTCCCCAAAACCGCTTCATTTCTCAAAACACATCTTATTTTTTTATAAGAGAATTTGGGTCGGGTCTCGCACCATTCATTCACTTAAGTGTTCTTCTTTCTTTCAATTTTTCTTCAATTACTTCACAATTATGATCTTTGCTCTTGTATCAAGGTATTCTCAAATTCATTCTATATTGGGAGAAAAATAGATTAGAATTAACATAAGTTAAGTGATTTCATAACAATTCAAAGTATAATTATATCAACTTTTTACCACTTAACACATGGTCACCCAAAACTTTAGTAATTTTTTCTGAGTTCTATGAATAAGAAAAAAAATATTGGCCCCCCATATGTACTATCCCACTATATGTTAACTTCTCTCTATTATATACTATTGAGTCACTTCAGTCAAAATACAAAGCAACCCACTTTCTAAATTTTTTTATTAAAAAATAAATAAAAGACTCAAGCTTATTTGACAAGTTTGCTATTTTCTCTCTTTTCAAAATAAAGAACACTTGTTTTGTTTCCTCTTCAGACTAAAAAACTTTAATCTCTCACATTTCAAAACTTAACCATTATAATAAGGAACAAAAATCTTCTTCATTGATGGCTAAATGACACTTAAAAATTTACTAATCTTCTTTTAATGGATACATATTTATTAAGAATAATTTTGTTTAAAGTTAAGAATGAATAAAAGTCTTAATCCGGTCTTCTTTAAATTCGGCTTCCCATTAACTAAAGTTTTGGCCCCATGAAAATAAATTTCTGCCTTTGCCTCTGCACTTATGCCAATCGCAATGGCTTCTTCATCTCAGCTCATCAGGACATATGATGTCTTCGTGAGCTTCCGTGGTGACACGCGCAACAACTTAATTGGTTTTCTCTTTCAAGCTCTTCGAATAGAAGGCATTGATGCCTTCAAAGATGATGAAGATCTGAAGAAAGACGAAATCATGGCCCCGGAGCTCGTACAAGCCAAGTCATTCAATCAGAATCTCTACTTCATCTCTTGTAGATAATTTATATCATCATGTTTCTCATCATTTTGAGCACCAGTCTCAATATTATCTAGACTGTGAATAGATAATCATATCGAAATATTATCCTTTTTTAGTGTAGTCTTTTGTACTTTGTTAATATATTCAATGATTTAGTTTTCCATAAACTACACATTACGACTTTTTAGCATCTTCTTAACAAGATCATATAATTTGTAGCCAAATTCATCCTAACAATTACCAATAAAGATACATTGTCTTTTCTCTACATCTAACTTAAATCTTTCATCATTTGAAACATAAACAAATGCCCTACAACTAAAGACATGCAAATAATCATAATTATCATTCTTGTCAAACTAGATTTTGTTTAATACCTTAATATTCAAAGCAATTAAAAGATTAAGATTAATAACATGTACGACTATAAGCAATGCCTCTCCCCAAATATGCTTAGGCAACTTTATTTCCGAAAGCATACATCTAACTTTTTTAACCAAAATCTTGTTCATCCTCTTTGTTATATCGTTAGACCATTCAACTGAGAAGTTTTAGGAAGGGTCTTTTCATGTATGATATCCTACTGCTTGCAATAGACATCAAAGGGTCCACAATACTCACCACCATTATGAATATGAATGCATTTTAGTTTTTTATCTAATTGCCTCTCAATAAAAGCATGAAATTCTTTAAAATTTTCAAGTACTTTATCCTTATTTTGTAGTGCATAAGCCAATATCTTCTTGGAACAATCATCGATAGAGGTAACAAAGTAAAGTATTCCACTAAACGACTTTAACTTCAATGGGTCACAAATATCATAATGCACCAATTCAAGTAACTCTGACTTCCTTGAGTGAGGATACTTCTTAAAGGATACTCTGGTTTGTAAGTCATACAATGAGAACATTTCTCCAACTCTACATTCTTCAATCCAAAAAGCATATTCTTTTTAGATAAACTGTAAGCCCTTTTACACTTATAACTAAGTTTTTGGTACCACAAAGATGCCTTCACATACATAGCATTCAAACTATCCTTAACAACTAAAGTTTTAGTCTGGTACAATTTAAAATTTTTCTTCCCTCTACCCATGACCAAGTGAGCTTCCATTTACAAGAACCAAAGTGCTTATCATAACTATACTTATCAAGAAAATGCACATATGGAGCATATTTGACTCTTCTAAGTATAGGGATAACAAAACGGGTCAATATCAACCTCGTTTTTGCCCCACTACTTCTCAAGCCTACCAAAAATGGCGAGGGATGGACTTATCTTCTATAATTAGGACAAGATACGGACCCTAGTTCGTTCTACCAAAAGATGGACTGACGAGTTAATAGGCTAGTCCGCCAATTTTTTTTATAGATATTATATATATATATATATTAAATACATTTTTAATTATATGAATAATTTTTAAGTTTTTATTTATTAATTAATATTTTTTATTTGATAATTTAAAAAATTATTATATTTGTGTTTGAATACTTAATTATAATTAATAATTTAAACTTAATTGGTTAATATTTATAATTTAAATTATAATATTGTAGTATATTTTCATATTTTAATAATATACTACAAAAAATATAATATTTGTAATCATAATAATTTTATTTTAATTTTAATATATAAATAATTTTTAAAATGGGGTCAATTGGTCGACTTGTCATGCCCCTTGATCTATCGGGTTGACAGATCTAGCGGGTGAACCAAAATTGGTTTGTGGGCTAAAACAATCAACTTATCCTACCATGTTTTAAATAGGATGACTGACAACAACATTCTGGTTGTACAAAATAAGAGTATAAAAATTAACAAGTTACTAAACTAATGTAGTATAGGTAACACATGTCAAATCTCACAAGGACACAATTATATGAATGTATCCATATCATTCTCTCTAAAAGAATAAATAAATAAGGGATTAATAATAATAAAACAAAAAAGTGATACATAAATTAGAGAAAAATAGTGAAAATTTAAATCAAATTGAAGTTAAATAACGAAAATTTAAATAATTAGAAATATAAAAAGAAAATTGAATGCTTTTGGAGCGAATAATAAAGTTATTAAATTCAAAACTTGTCGAATAATAAAGTGCAGTATCAAAATTTTCTTTTAATTGAAATAATAGAGTGCACTATTAGTTAAATTCAAATTTTTCGAAATAGATAAACCTAAAATTAAAACAAATTAAATTGGAAGAATTACATATGCTAACCGAATGGTGAAAAACAAATGGATTCGAAATTTGGGATGAGTGTGTGTGGGTGAATATGAGAAAATTTGTGAGTGAATAAAATAAAATTGTGACCGAAATAAAAAAAAAAATAGATGGATTGAATATTGGAATTAAATAAAATTGCTAAACAAATAGATAATAGAATTTTCGCCAAGCACGACATGAATAAAGCAAACACTATAAAAAAAGAGGTATTATCTACAAAATATTACCTACGGATAAAAATCCGTAGGTAAAATATACATTACATACAGATATTATCTAAGAAATTCTATCCATATGTAAATCATTTTTTACCTACAAAATTACTGTCCATAGGTAATGTCATATGTGGATAATTATCTATTACCTACAAAATTATTGTGTAGATAATGTCATTCGTGAATATTATCCATTACCTACGAAACTATTGTCCGTAGATAATGTCATCCTTCATTACCTATGGAATTACTATCCGTAGGTAATACCATCCATGTGTAATTATCCATTATCTACAGAATTACTATCCGTAGGTAAATTACATACGGATTGCAATTCGTAGGTAAATTATATTAAATTAAGAGAATTATATCAAATATATAAACATATAAATATGTAAATATATAAGTATGTAAATATATAAGTATGTAAATATATAAATATATAAGTATGTAAATATATAAATATGTAAATATATAACTATATAAATATATAAATATATAATTGTATAAATATATAAATATATAATTGTATAAATATATAAATATATAATCGTATAAATATGTAACTGTATAAATATGTAAATATGTAAATATATAAATATATAAATATATAAATATATAAATATATAAATATATAAATATATAAATATATAAATATATAAATATATAAATATATAAATATATAAATATATAAATATATAAATATATAAATATATAAATATATAAATATATAAATATATAAATATATAAATATATTTGTATTTATATATTTTATATTTATATATTTACACGGATAAATATAAATATAATTTATTTGTAAGTTATTATTAAAATATTCTAATAACTTAGTGGTTGTAGTATTAGCTTTCACTCTAAGGTACTGGGTTTGATTTACGCTTGATAATAATTCAAACTTTTGAAAAATGTAATAAATAATAAAAATATAATATAAAGGGAGGACCCTCTAGATAAATAGAGGGGTTTTGTATATATAGGTAAAATTACATTACCCATGTTAGACAAATGACATCTAGAGGGGGTGAATAGATGCACAAATAAAAATAGATG
This sequence comes from Sphenostylis stenocarpa, assembly GCA_963425845.1. Taxonomy (NCBI): domain Eukaryota; kingdom Viridiplantae; phylum Streptophyta; class Magnoliopsida; order Fabales; family Fabaceae; genus Sphenostylis; species Sphenostylis stenocarpa. Next base: position 30,777,305 of record OY731408.1, read on the forward strand.
TCAAATTAAAAATTTATTTGAGTCAATAATTTGTTTGAACACAGATAAAGCGGAAGCGATAATATAATCAGGAAAAGAGAAAGAGATAAGGAAAAGAGAAGAGCACACAGAGATTTATACTGGTTCGGGTATAGTCAACCCTACATCCAGTTCTCAGTCAACTCTTAACACAAGAGTGACTCCCAATTCACTATCTTTCAAATTCAGTTTACAAATTACAATCAACTCAACAGAAGAACCAGTAAAAAGTAAACTAATTGAAAAGACAATCACCTCCTTAGAAACCCACTAAGGATGAACACCTCCCTAGAATCCCACTAGGGATGAACTCCTCCTTTGAACAAATCAAAGGATGAAAAACACCTCCTTAGAATCCCACTAAGGATGAACACCTCCCTAGAATCACAATAGGGATGAAAACCTCCTTTCAACAAATCAAAGGATGAAAACACCTCCTTAGAATCTCACTAAGGATGAACACCTCCCTAGAATCACACTAGGGATGAAAAACACCTCCTTTGCCACCAATACATAAAGGATGAAGGTAATAATAAAAATAAGAATAGTCACACCTGGATAATGGAGACAACAAATTGTAGAAGCCTGTAGAATGACAATCTCCAAGAACAAGTGTGATTAACAATGAAAGCACGAGAAGACATTAGAGAAGAGGGTTTTCTCAAAAGGTGTAAAATATCTTTGTTGTCTTGCTCGAATTCTTTTCTCAAAACTGATTGAATGTAAATTGTATTTTTGAATTCTATAATTGTGTGTTTTTTATTTTTCATCAAAACTTAATTAAAGAGAAAAATAGCATCGAGAAAATGGCCATTGGACATTAATATTTTTGTGAATAAAAATCGGGATATATTCAAAAATATTTATTCTTCAAAATAAATATATTTTTCAAATTTGAATTGTCATAATTGATTATGTTACCAGTATAATCAATTATGACAGAGAAAATCATTTTTCCATTTTTGATGCATCATAATTGATTATGACAGTGAAAAATATAACGTTATGAATTTTATCACACTTGTGCTCTGGAGGCTTATGCATAATATTACTTCATCAACTTGTACCTCCATATCCAGTAATCTAAGACTCTATCTAGTCTTCAAGAATCATCTTAGGCTTGCTTGAATCATCATCTTTATCAAAAACATATCTTGGGCATGTAGGGAAATGTTTCACATTTTCAATAACGTCTTAAATTCAGCTTGTCCTTAATTCATCTTGAATGGTGTTGACTTGAATGTAGTTGACTTGAATCATCATCAAAATCATCTCTTGGGAATGTAGGGACATTTCCATCAATCTCTCCCTCATTGCTTTCAATCTCCCCCTTTTTGATGATGATTAAGGAAACACCGAAATGAATTAAAATGCTTGACTCTATATAGCCAGCTCAAGATTAGCACAGATTTGCACAAATTTGTATCAAGTGTCAGAGTCTCTTAATATCCCCCTGAATATATTAATAACAAGACTCCCCCTAACTCATATGAGCAAAGACTTCTCTTAACTCCCCTTGTTTAATTTAGAGATAGGAAAGAATTTCACACAAATTTTAATTCATCAAAAAATCTCCCCCTGTTTCATTGATAATCATAAAAATATTATAAGAGAAAAAAAAATCTCCCTCTGTTTCACACAGATTAATATAATCAAAATATCTCCTTGTTTTATTGTTAATTATGAAAAATATTATAAGAGAAAAAATCTCCCCCTATTTCACACAGATTAATATCATCAAAATATCTCCCTGTTTCATTGATAATTATGAAAAATATTGCAATAGAAACTGAGAACAAATTTGCACATATTAGTACATAAATCAAGGTAGAGAAGATAATGCATTACAAAGTGTCATAGAAAAGAATACCATATTAAGGAGACAATATCTAGGATACCCAAGACAAATGAAGAGAGAGAAAGATACGGGAATAGGATGATTATAGAGATAATGGAATGAAATGCGAGTAGTTTCCCCAATTGCGGTCTTCTTATTTAGGCAGACTTTCAAATTCAAATGCACTTATATTCCATATTTCAAATTTCAAATTCAAATTCCAACAAATTCCAAATTTCAAATTCAAATTTCTAATCCCAAATTTCAAATTCAAATTTCAAATTCCAATTCAAATTCAATTTCAAAAATCTCAAACTGGAAAAATTTCAAATTTCAAAATCTCGAACTACAAAATTTCAAATTTCAAAAATCTCAAATTGCAAAATTTCAAATTTCAAAAATCTCAAACTTTCAAATTTCAAACTTTAATAATTTCAAATTTTCATAAATTCAGATTTTCAAAATTCAAACTTTCAAATTTCAAATTTTTAAAATCCAAACCTTCAAAATTCAAACCTTCAAATTTCAACCTTTAATAATTTCAAATTTTCATAAATTCATATTTTTAAAATTCAAACTTTCAAAATAATTGATTATGACAACAAGAAAAAAATTTCGATTATGATAATCAATTAGATGCTCAAACTATCATCTAGACATGTATAAATGCTTTGTTCCTTTAGACACCTATTCATATTTGCCATTAGATATGCCAAAATATTTTATGTAACATCTTTTTGATGTATGACCTAATTTCATGCAATAAAAACATGTTGGTTTTTTTTGAAAAGGTATAAATGAGTTTCTTAAAGTTTTTGAAACTGGTTTCACATTTTTTTTCCTTGACTCTTTCACAAAAATTGTTTTATGAGGTTCTAGACTTTCTTTGGGTTTGTAACCAAGTCCAGCTTTGCTAGAATTCTCTCTTTGATAACCTAATATAGAATCAAGATTTTCAGAAGATCATGAAAACTTGCTTATTATTTTCTCTAACTTGAAAATCTCATTTTCCAAAAGATTACAATTTTCACAAGGTTTAACAACTTCTTTATTTTTAGACAAAGTTTTAAATTTCTCAACATCTTTCTTTAAGCACTCATTTTCTTTTTCAAGAATACCAACAATATTTTCTAATGCATTAAACTTTTGCCTAAGTGCATTGTATTTCTTAGATAACTTGGTAAAACCTTCATACATATCTTGATATTCTTTAAACAACTCATCATATTCATTTAAGGATTTTGTACTACTTACCTGTGATGAGGCTTCATCATCACTTTTTGTCATCAAGCAAAGATTTGCTTCTTCTTCACCATCACTGCTTTCGGAAGAACTCTCTTGTGTTGTGGAAGAATCATTATCCTCCCAAGCAATATAAGCTTTTCGTTTTCTCTTATAGGTATCGTTCTTATCTTTCTTCTTCTCTTTCACATCTTTCTTCTCTTTCTTAAGTTCCGGACAGTCTGGTTTGATATGACTAGGTTTTCCACATTCATAGCAATGAAATTTATTTGTTTTCTCCTTTCTTTGCTGTCTCTTTTTCATGTTCTTCATAAAGTGATAAAATTGTTTAACAAAAAGAGACATATCGGAGTCTGAAAACTTACCTTCATTTTCGCTTTCGTCTTGTGAAGATTTTTTTGCTTTTAGAGCTATCATCTTGGTTTGATTCTGTTCACTGTTCTTTAACCTTTGTAGCTCCATCTCATGTTCTCGCAACTTTCCAAATAGAGTAACAATATTCATTTTTGTGAGATCCTTTGATTCTGTAATAGCAGTGACCTTTGGTTGCCAATTCCTGTCTAAGGATTTTAAGATCTTTGTGCTCAACCCCTCATTGTCAAAACTTTTTCCTAATGCTTTCAAGTGATTTATTATATGTGTGAAGCGTGTCTGGAAATATGTGATGCTTTCATTTTGATGCATTTGAAATAATTCATACTCCTAGATTAGTGTGTTCTTACGTGCTCGCTTTACTTCATTTGTTCCTTCATGTGTTACTTCAAGAGTGTCCCATATTTCTTTTGTCATCTAACATTGTGAGATCCTGAAAAATTCATTACGAGTTAAGGTAGAAACAATAACATTTCGGGCTCTTACATCATAATGGGCACGCTTATTTTTATCCAGTGTCCATTGATCAAAAGTCTTTGGAACAGCTCCAGACTCCGTTGTTCTCATCGGAATGTAGGGACCGTTGAGTATAGCATCCTAAACACCGTAATTTAGTGTTTGTAAAAATATTTTCATTCTCGCCTTCCAAAACTGATAGTCTTCTCCTTCAAATAATGGTGGTCTATTTATTGAGGCTCTTTCCCTGTAAACCTGATTCTGCATAGACATCTTGACAGATTGTTTAGAAATATCTTGTCTAACTAAGCTCTGATACCACTTGTTAGACAAATGGCATCTAGAGGGGGGTGAATAGATGCACAAATTAAAATAGATGTCAAATTAAAAATTATTTGTGAGTCAATAATTTGTTTGAACACAGATAAAGCAGAAGCGATAATATAATTTGGAAAAGAGAAAGAGATAAGGGAAAGAGAAGAGCACACAGAGATTTATACTGGTTCGTGTATAACCAACCCTACATCCAGTTCCCAGTCAACTCTTAACACAAGAGTGACTCCCAATTCACTATCTTTCAAATTCAGTTTACAAATTACAATCAACTCAGCAGAAGAACCAGTAAAAAGTAAACTAATTAAAAATACAATTACCTCCTTAGAAACCCACTAAGGATGAACACCTCCCGAGAATCCTACTAGGGATGAACACCTCCTCTGAACAAATCAAAGGATGAAAAACACCTCCTTAGAATCCCACTAAGGATGAACACCTCCCTAGAATCATACTAGGGATGAAAACCTCCTTTGAACAAATCAAAGGATGAAAACACCTCCTTAGAATCTCACTATGGATGAACACCTCCCTAGAATCACACTAGGGATGAAAAACACCTCATTTGCCACCAATACATAAAAGATGAAGGTAATAATAAAAATAAGAACAGTCACACCTGGGTAATGGAGAAAACAAATTATAGAAGCCTGTAGAATGGCAATCTCCAAGAACAAGTGTGATTAACAATGAAAACACAGAAGACAGTAGAGAAGAGGGTTTTCTTAGAAGGTGTAAAATATCTCTGTTTCCTTGCTCATAATTCTTTTCTCAAAACTGATTGAATGTAAATTGTATTTTCGAATTACTGTAATTGTGTGTTTTTTATTTTTCATCAAAACTTAATTAAATAGAAAAATAGCATCATAAAATGGTAGTTGGACATTAATATTTTTGTGAATAAAAATCAGGATATATTCAAAAATATTTATTCTTCAAAACAAATATATTTTTCAAATTTGAATTGCCATAATTGATTATGTTACCAAGTATAATCAATTATTACGAGAAAATTATTTTTCCATTTCGATGCATCATAATTGATTATGACGAGTGAAAAATATCACGTTATGAATTTTATCACACTTGTTCTTTGGAGACTTATGCATAATATTACTTCATCAACTTGTACCTCCATATCCAATGTTATAAGACTCTATCTAGTCTTCAGGAATCATCTTGGGCTTGCTTGAATCATCATCTTTATCAAAAACATATCTTGGGCATGTAGGGAAATGTTTCACATTTTCACCAATGTCTTAAATTCAGCTTGTCCTTAATTCATCTTGAATGGTATTGACTTGAATGTAGTTGACTTGAATCATCATCAAAATCATCTCTTGGGAATGTAGGGACATTTCTATCAATCTCCCCCTCATTACTTTCAACCCACAAGTTTTTGTTATAGATAATAGATTATTTTTGTAGTGAAATCGAATAATATAAAATTGAAAGATTCAATAAAAATTGTGAATTAAACTAAAAAGAGAACATAAACTAAAAATTGTGTTAAGCTCGCCAAATTAAAATTATACAGGAGAAAAAAATGAGAAAGCAAAACAACAAAGCTCACTAAAGTAACAAAACTTAAACTTATATTGGAGAATATAATTAGGAAAAGAAAATGACCAGAGACGATAGAGAAGACAAGAAGCATTTTTTGCTCTTATCAGGTCTCTTATTTACTGGGGATTGACCAAGAGAAAATAATCTATGAATTAATTATAATAAAAATCAAACATTTCTTTAATTAAAGAAAGAAAAACTAGATTATTGTCTATGCAATGAAAGGGGGATTTGATTTTATTGACATAGTTGATGCTTGAGTAAATTTCGGGACTAATTGGAGAAAATAATTCAGTTTCTTTGTTAATTTGAATGGTCCAATGCTAATTATATTTAATTCTTGGATTTTGTTGGCCTTTAATTTAGTAAATTGGCTTCAAGAAATAATTAATTTGATTGGTTCAAAATTTTCATTTGTAACGTTTCGCATGTAGGTTGCATAAATAAACCAAACTTGGGCTTTTGAGAAAAATGAAGTTTGGCTGCACATAATGCTTGTTATGAATTTTGGTCTTTATTTCCATCAATTTGGCTAATCTTAAATTATCTTTCTCCTACAAAAAAAATACAAGAAATATATGTGAATGTATAAATGTAAACTTTAATGCTAAAATTAGGCAAAATGCATTAAACTAAGCAAAATTTAATCATGCATTGTTTTTTATAAAAAAATCTTAAAAGCATTATTTATAAAGAGAATAATTAGCTTAGAGAATGCTCGTAGATCAATAAATAAAAAGTAAAATGACATAAATCAATGACAGGGTATCTCCTTGGACCTAACTCATTTTGTTATCCTTATCTATGTTAATTTTCAAGCAAACATCACCAACACCAACAATATTTGATACACTATAATGGCCCATTTTCAATACTAAAAAATCACCAAAGGTGTAAGACATGAAGAAATCCTTCCTCATATAACATGCATTTCGCACCACTAGCATCCACCATGGGACAATTGTACAACCTACAACAATCTCCCCCTTAATAATTGTCCACCAAGAATCAAACTAGTGACCTTGACTCTAATACCAATTGTTAGGATCGAGCGCTTACCACTTGATCAAAAACTATAATTATTAGTCAAAGCGCAACTCTTTTTACTTAAGAGTAACAACCCAAGCGCCACGATTCGATTGTGGTCCGACCCACTTAGCCTCCGCTATGGGACAATTGATGCTACCTACAACATATATGTAGTAGTAATAATATGATCGTCATCATGATCATTCTCTTTTTATTTTGTCCTTCTTGCCTTCATTCTCCTTTTTCCACTTAAAACAGTATATTTAGATGTGTATAGGTTTATTACAATAATGACACTCCACATTCTTGTATCATGTCTTATACTTGCTCCTGCTCTTCTCTCTACCATCCTTCGGTTTCTTTTAATGACTTCTCTCCTATTTTCAGTGACAAACACTTTACACTAAGATGAATAACCATGTGTCTTACTTTTCATCTCTTCATTAAAAGCATCACTTTTTGCCATTTGGAAAGAAACAATGCCATTAGGGGCTGAGTTTGTAATTGAAACCTAAAATATCTCCCAAGACTTTTGTAGATTATTCAATAGTCATACTCCCAAAAATTCATCATCAAAGTTGATACTTATCCTTGATAGTTGATCTAGGAGTCCTTAAAACTCATTTAAGTGATCTAAAATGGAAGAATTCTTCCTATACCTCAAATTCATGAAGCAATTCAACGAATACAATTTATTATTACTTAACATAGAAGTATACAAGGAGTCAATCTTCTCCCATAAAGTCCTAGCATGTGTCTCATTAGCAATGTGATTATAAACATTGTGTTCTACATATTGTCAAATAAAATCACATACATGTTGGTGCTCAAAATCTCATTCTTCATTAGACATAAAATCCAACTATTGCGTAGTTAGGAAGATGTAATTTCTTCACAAACAACAAACTTTTCATTTTACCCTTCCACAAATGATAATTTGTACCATTTAAAAGTAATTATCTTTGTATTTAACTCCATCATTCAAGCAAGTAAATATAGTCATAAATCAAGAACTCTAATGTCACTCTAATAGGGGAAATAATAACATAATAACCAATAATACCAAACTATGTGATGTATGTCATTTTACTCTAAGAGAATTTTCTAAGCTAATCATTTTCTTAAAAAACCATGCATTTAACATATTTTTATAAAAAACAGAGCATGTTTCAATTGTACTTAATTTATTGCATTTTGCCTAATTTTAGCATCAAAGCATAATTCATACATCTATAGTGTATATTTATCTTTTTTACTATTTTAGGAGAAAAATAATTTGAGATGGATCAAATTGATGGAAATAAAGACCCAAATTCATAACAAGCATCATGTGCAACCAAACTTAACCTGTTCTCGGAAGTCTAATCCAAGAATGTGTGTTATTGTTGCGAGAATCAACTTGAGTTGAATTAAAATTGAAAAATCCAAGAATTAAATGCAAATCAGTGCTAACCTTGCAAATTAGAAAAGAAACGAAATTCTCCAAATCAATCCTAGAAATTTCTCACCGTTAGCAATAATTTTCAATTTTCAATTGGGAAATATTTGATTTTATTGTAATTAATCTCAAATAACTTTTTCTAGTTAGTCCCCTATAAATAGAGGCCTAATAAGAGCACACAGGATACAATATCATTCTCTAGGGCCAGAGCTATTGTTTTGTCTTGTCTCCATTTTTTATTTTTTCTGTTTTCAGTTTCCTACCGTTTAGTTTTTTATTTGGCGAGCTTAGTTGGATCTGCTACAACTCTTTTCGGTTTGTTCTCTTTTATTATTTAATTTGCAAACTCTCTTAAATTTTCTAGTTTTATATTTTTGAATTTGCTTTATTCATTTTGCACTCAGTTTAATATATGTTTTATTGTTTAGACCTTTTATTTTATTCTAGTATTTCATTTACTTCATTTTTTATTTTAATTTTCCGATTATAATTTTATTTTACTGTTTTCAATTTCAATTATTCAATTTTATTTTATTGTTTATGATTCCAATTTGCACTTAAATTTAGGTTTATCTATTTTGTTAATTTTAAATTTAATTGCTGCACACTCTTTTGTTTTAATTAAAAGTAATTTTTATTTTGCATTTTATTCCAAAAAGTTTCAAATTTATTTAAAAGCACTCAATTTTATTTTTTTAAAATCTAGTTATTTAAATTTCAATTACTATGTTTTAATTTAATGTTTGTTATTATTGTGTTGTAATGTTTTATTATTATTATTATTTAGCTTCAATTTATTTTTGTTCTTTCATTTTATTATCATCAACTCTTATATACTAATACTTACTATTTTTAAAGAAAATAATGTGTGGTAATAAGTATGTTCCTATAATATGTAGTCAATACATAAAAGTAATAATGTTCTCATATTTGAAGAATAAAACAAGAGAAATCTTAAAGAAAATAATGTGTGGTAGTAAGTATGTTCCTATAATATGTAATCAATACATAAAAGTAATAATGTAATGTTCTCATATTTGAAGAATAAAATAAGAGAAATCTAAATTCAGCCACAATATGAAACTGATTTTTTCAATCACAAAAATTTAATTGGCGATTCTAATGGTTAAAATAAAGAACAATATGCTACAAATCTAGTGTTAAAATTTCAGCACAATCAAACGGTGAATAAAACAAAAATTGTAATTTTAGTGAGGCAACTTGGTAAATATGTCAAATAGTTTTCTATTCTTTATCTCTTATAAAGGTTATAAAAATTTATCACGCAAAGCAAAAATTGTAATTGTAATGAGGCGACTCAGTAAACATGTCAAATAATTTTCTGTTATTTATCTCTTTTAAAGACTACAAAAATTATTTCTCTATTTTGACCTAGAAAACCCCTCTCTACTTAAGTTAAATGAAATAAAATGAGTTTAACTAGTTTAAATTTTCTAAATACATAATTCACATATGGACGGATTTACGTGTGCCTACATGGACAAAACCCTCCCGTTGCAAACCACCTTCTTTTATATATATATATATATATATATATATATATATATATATATATATATATATATATATATATATATATATATATATATATATATATATATATAAATAAAATTTAGATTTTTTATTTTTTTATCTTAATTTTTTATTTATAATAAATATCATATTTTTGTTATACAACTTTTCATTTATATTTTTTTTTCTTACTTTTTTCTATTTTTCAAATTTTTATCTTTCTGATCTCACAACTTCTGATTTTCCCACTGCGAGATTTTTTTTTCGTTAGATACTCATTTTGTCTTTTCATATTTTTATATTTTATTTTTTTATCACACATTAATTCTCATATTTTCTCTTTCACAATTTCACCTTATAACATAAAAATATTTTTTCTTTTAATTTTCAAATTTATCTTTCTTTATAATTTTATCTCTATAACATAAAAATTATATAATTTTTATTTATTAATTTTTTAATTTATTTTTGTCTTTTATTCAAGAAGACATTTTTTTTATAATTTCATTTCTATAACATAAAAATTATATTTTGTATTCTTTAGTTTTTATTTTGTTCAAGAAGACATAAAATAAAAAGTAAAAAATAATAAAAATGATATCTCGCAATAATTTTTTTATGTAAAAAAGTAAATAAAATTATTTTCTTTATTGTTTTTTTTATTATAACAATTAGTATATACAATATAAAAATATAAAATATTAATATAATTTTTTATTTGTTATAAATTAGTTAATTATTTTAATATTTTATAATACTCTATTTTGGTGTTAAAATATTAAAAAAATCAGTTTGAAATGTAAAAATATCTAAAAATAAAATTATAAACTATCTAAAATAGGATGAAATAAACTTTATTTTTTAAAATTTAAATTTAAGTAATAATATTAAATACATAATATATTTATTTTTATATGATAATTAATTTTTATATACTAGTCCCCTCATTTGAAATTCCAGAATCCACCCCTAATAGTTGGATGCTAAACCCAACATATTTTATGTTTTTATCATGGTATATGAGAGAAAGTCTAACTTCTTTTTGGTTATTATTTAGGGTCAAGAATTGTCCTTTTGTGAGTTAAAAGTACTTCTTGATTCAAAATATTAGAGAAGGCATGTTCGAAGTTTCACATCGTTTGTCTCATGTCATGTGATATAATTTAGATAACTATTATATTATTTCATATATTGTCAAATAGTTTTGTGTTGAAACCTTAATACCTAGTATTATTTTGTTTATATTTTATCTTTATTAGGTTTTGTTATGTCATACTTATTGACAAATTTTGAGTCATGTATATATATGATACATAATTTAAATGTGTTAGGATCATTATTTATTAAGTCAAATAATAAAGTGATCTCGACTAGATTAAAGTTTTGGCTAAAGGCATATGTCATGAAAATAAAATTGTATAGAGACCATAGAACAATTTCTAATTTGATGAGGGGTCAAATTGGAAATACCAAAACTTAAGTAATTACCTAATTCTGGTTATTTAAAGGGTCATGGTTCCCTTCTGGGAGCACACACATAGAACGTAAGTCTCAGTCCCGTTCCTTTCTTTCTTTCCCATCAAGAGAGAAAATCCAGAGGGAAATACAGGTGCTCTATAAGGATATCATAATTATGGCTAATTCAGGTACGCTTTCACATTCAATTTACAACATATTTATGTGTATGAGATATTGTTTATGTTTGATAGTTAGAATCAAAATCATGATTATAATTATTATTAATTTTTCAACAATTGGTATCAGAGCCGCCCATACTTGATTCATGTCTGTTTAATTTACAGAACCCTAATTATGAAAATTAGGATTAATTTTGTTTTAAACAATTCAAATTATCCAATTTTTGTGAACCCTAAAATTTAAATTTGGGAGTAACATCCCCAATCTACTTCTTCTTGTTGATGGAATCGTGGAGGAAACAATGGATTCTTCTTCTTCTTCTTCGTTTTTCCCTTTTGTTTCGGTTTAAGTTTCAAGTTTTACTGAGAAAGAAATAGTATTTCAAGTTTCAATCTTTCTTGTATTGGATTCTTTGTTCTCTTTGAATCTTTTTTTTTTGGCTTTGTTTTCGCTTTCTTTTCATGGTGGATATGGATGGGTTTGGAATTGGGGGTGATGTTAGGGGAGTTCCCAACATAGAGGATCTTAGGAAACTAGTGAATGTTTACTAGGTGTGACTGTTCTTGTTGGAATTCTTTTAATTTATGGTTTCTTTTTTGGGTATAGGTTATTGTCTGTTAAATCCTCTTTTTAGGGTTTAGATGGTTGCCGTTAAATTTTTTATTGGATTTAGGTGGTTGTTGTTCATTCCCTTGATTTGTTTAGGGGAGGTGTTCATCCTTAGTGAGATTCTAAGAATGTGTTTTCATCCCTTTGATTTGTTCGGGAGGTGTTCATCCTTAGTGAGATTCTAAGGAGATAATTGTCTTTTGAATTATATTGGTTGTTATCCTTAGTTCACACACAATAGCCTTTTAAGCTTCGGGTTCTAAATCATTAAAGGGCAAGCCGTGTATCCGAACCACAACCTTCACTTATAACTGGTAGTTTATGAATTCTAGAGAGTTTTTATTACGCTAAGGATGACCTTGTTTTCTTAAGGTTGATATCTCTTCCCAAGGGACCGGGTCAAGTTCGGATTTGGGTCTAAATACCTTTTCGGAGCATCCTCTCGTCAGCGGTGGTTCACGTCGGTGGATGTCGCCGATATATAAATAAAATATTCAATTTTTGGTAGTTTAATATATTTTTGTGAGCAAATTTAGTCAAGAAGTAACCAAAGTAACCTCTCTTGAATTGGGCAGTTCATGAAAAATATTGAATGTTAGTGTTTGTGTATATTCATGCAAGTATTAGTCGACCCAAAGGAAGATTAATATTTGGCCGAATTACATACACACTTGTAATGATAAACATGTGATAATTATAAATGTTTGTTTTGTCGATGATAAATCAATCCAAAGACTGGTTTGTTGTTGGACGTGTTTTATTGTCAATGTTTGATTATTACAACAAGATACCCGTAGTAGCTTAATATTATTGTCCAAAGACTTGATATTGATGGTGAATTGGGTGTCTTGAGATGAGTTAAACCATTATTTGAATATATATTTATAATTATTTATATTTTTATATAATGTGAGCATAATTAGTTTATTTCTCGTGTTCTAAATTCAGCTACAATTGCTTCTGTATCTACAAATTTAATTTTTATTCCGATCCTCAATGGAACAAATTTTAAGGACTGGAAAGATAACATTGATATTATTCTTGGCTGCATGGATATAGATCTTGCGTTAAGGATCGAGCAACTCCCTACCGTTATGGATTCAAGTACCTTTGAACAGAAGAGAGATTATGAGAAGTGAGATCGCTCAAATCGCATGAGTCTAATGATCATTAAGCGTGACATCCCAGAGGTGTTTAGGGGCATTGTTTCTGAAAACATCACAAGTGCCAAAGAATTCCTTGCTGAAATTGAGCAGCGCTTTGCAAAAAGCGATAAGGCAGAGGCAAACACTCTTCTTCAGAACTTGATCTCCATGAAATATCAGGGCAAAGAAAATATCAGGAAGTACATTATGAGCATGTCTAATATTGTTTTTAAACTCAAGGAACTAAAGTTTGAACTCTAAGAAGACTTGCTCATTCATTTGGTGTTGATTTCTCTTTCCGCAATGTTTAATCAGTTTAAGGTATCTTACAACTGTCAGAAGGATAAATTGTCTCTTAATGAGATCATTTCACGCTACGTGCAAGAAGAGTAAAGATTAAAGCAAGACAAAACAGAACGTGTTCATTTTGCAAGCACCTCCAAGGATAAGGGCAAAAGAAAGAGATCGGAGGATCCTAAGAAGGAAGCTGCTAAGGGTTTAGAAAAAAAGAAACAAACTCAAGAAAATAAATGTTTCTTTTGTAATAAGACTAGACATGTAAAGAAAAAATGTGCTAAATACCATGCTTGTGCGTGAAAAGAAAGGGTTGCATAAATTACCGGAAGCCAACTGATTCTGAAATATGAATATACGGTGAAAATGGAAAATCGGTGGAGATGAAGGCTATTGGGCATTTTAGATTATTATTATGTACTGGTTATTTATTTTAAAAGGCACTTTTGTTGTGTCGTCATTTAGATGGAATTTGGTTTCAGTTTCTTATTTGGACAAATTAGGTTATTTGTGTTCATTTGGAAACAATAAGTTCAGTTTGTTTTTTAATTCAAATATTATTGGAACTGGTTCACTTTTGGCTTATGATAATTTGTATTTACTTGATACTGTGACCCCCTATAATAAAATCCTTAATACAGAATCTCGTGGTACTAAACGTAAAATTGAAAATACTCACTCAGATGCATTATGACACAAGTGCTCAGGTCACAATCGAATCGTGGTGCTTGGGCTTGTGTTACACTCTTAAAGATATGGTAAGGAGTATGATTTGTCATTCCACCTTACCGGAATCACTCTGGGGAGAGGCACTAAAGACGACAACTTATATTCTAAATAGTGTACCAATTAAAGTAGCTACCAAAACATCTTATGAGCTTTGGACTGGACGACAGCCTAGTCTGAAGCATTTCCATGTGTGGGGTTGTCCAGCTGAGTCAATGCCTTATAAGCCAAATGAAAAGAAATTGGACTCCCAAACAGTAAGTAGTTATTTTGTTGGTTATGCTAAAAGATCCAAGAGATATAAATTTTATGATCTCACATTAAATACAATATTTTGAAATGGGAACTGCTATATTCTTTGAGGACATTGAGTTTGGGAGGAAGAATAAGATTAAGAACTTTATCTTGGAGGAAGAATCGGTAACAAGTTCAAAACCGATTCAAACGAGTTACTTTTGATAAAGTAAGTTCGGAACTCTGCACAAGACATTGATAATGAACCCCATACTCAAGATGATTTGACTGTTCGTCAAGAACAAACTCAAGATCCTCAAGAACCTATGCATCATGAGCTGGGGATACTCTAGTTGCTAAGGGAGACAAGTTTAGTCTCAATCGATGCCCAAAGGGGAATTTAGAAATAGAGGAAATGCATAAGATTCCCTATGCATCATCTGTAGGGTGTTTGATCTATGCCCAAGTATGTACGCGTTCAGACATAACATACATAGTTGGGATTCTAGGCAGATATTTAAGCAATCCAGGAATGAACCATTGGAAAGCAGCAAAAAGAGTCATAAGATATTTAAAGAGAACAAAAGATTATATGCTCACATATAGGAGTTCAGACTAGTTGGAGATCGTTGGGTTTTCTGACTCAGACTTTGCAGGATGTCAAGATAATTTGAAATCCACTTTAGGTTACATTTTCATGTTGGCAGGTGGTGTAGTTTCTTGGCGCAGTGTCAAGCAAACCCTTACAGTCTCATCCATTATAGCAACAAAATTTGTAGCATGCTATGAGGCATCAAATCATGAAATATGGTTGAGAAATTTTGTCACAGGGCTGCAAATTGTGAAAGGCATTGAAAAATCACTTAAGTTATATTGTGACAACAAATCAGCTGTATTGTTAAGAAAAGAGTACAAAGTGGATAGATTTCTATAGAACACTTAAGGACAAACTCCATGATAGCAGATCCTCTAACTAAAGGACTTCCGCCCAAGGTCTTTCATGAGCATGTTGCTCACATGGGTGTTTTACAGTTTGAGGAATTTGTGGTTTAGTGGGAGTTAGTCATTTTCATATATTTTATGTTCTATGTTTAATTTCATGTATGTATACATTAATTTTTTGGACATATTTAGTTATCTATAGATATGCAGTTTTTCGTTCATTCATTACACTTTGTACATTAAGGTTATTATATCGATCTCGATAAGTTAAAGTTTGAACCAGTTGAAAATAGACGTGTAAAAATCACCTTCACGAAATTTTCATGCTACACATTTCATGATGAATCTATGTCATTTGGTTATGTCAGGATTAGTAATCATTATTGGTTTTAGTTGTGGTGATGCAATGAAAAGTTGGTTTGGTTCTATATCCTGATATGATCAATGGACGAGACTTTTGGAGTATGCTAAAGGAATATAATGACAATTTTGAGCTCATAAAGTCTAACACATTTGTAAGGTTGTAAGGACATATATATTTGTGACCAGTAGGAGATTGTTGACAAATTTTGGGTCATGTATATATATGATACATAATTTAAATGTGTTATGACCATTATTTATTAAGCCAAATAATAAAGTGATATGACTAAATTAAAGTTTTGGCTAAAGACATATGTCACGAAAATAAAATTATGTAGAGACCATAGAAAAATTTCTAATTTGATGAAGGGCCAAATTGTAAATACTAAAATTTAAGTAATTAACCTAATTCTGGTTATTTAAAGGGTCATGGTCCCCTTCTGGGAGCATACACACAGAACGTAAGTCTCAGCCTCATTCCTTTCTTTCTATTCCCATCAAAAGAGAAAATCCGGAGGGAAATACAAGTGTTCTTCGGGTGAAAGATTATAGTATTAGATAGTGTTTATGTTTGATAGTTAGAATCAAAATCAGGATTATAATTATTATTAATTTTTTAACAATACTTTCTAGATTTTATTATTTCTATTTGTCATATATTAAATTTTATCTTAATAAAATAATTATATTTTAAAGGATTAAAAAGAATTGATGATTAAATTTTTTTATTACTTTTCACTAATTAAATAGGAATTAAATAATTAAATAATTTTACTATAAATTATTTATTTAATATTTATTAACATTTTAAAATGATAAATTAAAAAATAATTAATATATATATAATCAAAGATTTTAAGTGTTAAAATATAATAATAATAATAATAATAATAATAATAATAAATATTTTATATCCATGATTAAATTTTTTTTATAGGCATATTTTAATATAAGTATAATAAATTTAAATATATATTTAATTAATAATAATTATAAAATTATAAATATTTATATATGTATAAAAATAATATATATATATATATATATATAAATATTAAAATCAATTTATTATAAATATAATTATTTAAAAAATAATTTGAAATAAGAACATATTTAAGATGAAAAAAAATTCAAAACCTAACTAAGATAAAATGATGATTTAATTTCTAAAGTAAAGCGACGGACGAAAATGCTAGGAAAATCATGTGTGGGGATTGGGCGGTAAAATCGCCTCATCCGTTCCCTACTAGGGATGGGGCATAGGAAAGCTTTTTTCATAAATCCTTTAAATTATTTTTCAATTCAAGTCCAAAAGAATTATTTTATTATATAAGGAAGTAAATCACACTTTTGGAAATAATTTTGATTAATTATTTTTTTGTTGTACTCACAAAAAAAAACGGTAATTGTTTTATATGTATAATGATAGTTTACTCACCAAAACAAAGTATTTTGATTAATTATTTTCAATTGATACTTTTTAAAAATATGATAATTAAAAGACAAAGCATCATGTAAGATTAGATAAATTCAAGAAATTCAACAATAATAAATAAAAGATATAAGCTTTTCGCTAATTTATATCACTACAAGAAAAATTCATTTTAGCAACCAAAAAATCGGTCGCTAATGTCAAAAAATCGGTCGCTAATCAGCTTAGCGACCGAAATTAGCGACCAAAAGCGTCGTCGCAAAAAGCCAAGTCGCTAATGTGTTAGCGACCGATTTTATTTCGGTCGCAAAATAGCGATCGAAATTAATATATCCAATTGGTCGCTAAATCGGTGACAAAGTTAAAAAAATAGCGACCGATTTAGATCGGTCGCTAAATCAATAACAAAGTTAAAAAAATAGCAACCAATTTAAATCGGTCATTAAATAAATAACAAAGTTAATTATTTTTATTTATTTAGATTTTTAATTTATTTCCCTATTTATTGTTATTGTCAGGATTCAAACCCGTGCACCTTAGTGTTGGAGGTCGAAACTCCAACCATCGAGCTACTAGAATTTTTTAATAATAACTTACAAATAAATTATATTTATATACAAATAAATATATATCCGTATAAATATATAAATATAAAATGTATAAATAAAAATAAATTTATATATTTTAATATTGTTATATTTATACATTGATATATTTAAATATTGATATATTTATATATTGATATATTTATATCTTTATATTTTTACATATATTTATATCTTTCCATATTTATATATAAAGATATTAGTTTTGTATACAAATAATATTATAATATAGTATATTATACTATTAGTATAGTATACAAATTATATATTAGTATAGTATAGTATACAAATTATTAATTTTGTAATTTATATACAATGAAAATAATATAATGGTATATTAGTATAGTATAGTATATTTGTATTCTAATTTTTAATTAAATTAAAATTATGCTAATAATGTATAATAATATATGAGGGGATAATAAATTTAATCCAATTACTTTTATAAATATATAAATATAAAATCTATAAAATATTAAAAATGATATTATATTTTTAAAATTAAATATTAGAAAAAGGTTTAAAAACATATATAAATTATATTTATATGTCCAAAATATTAAAGATATCCACATTTAAAAAAACACTAAAAAATATTAAAAATTATACTTTAAATTGATGAAAATATTTTTAAAAAGTTATATTTATTAAAGTATTAAAAAATATTTTGTAATATATAAATTAAAAAAATATCATTAAATTTTTTAAAAATTATTAGTTTTGTAATTTATACACAATAAAAATAAATTACAAATATTATAACTTAATGGTATATTAATATAATATAATATATTTGTATTCTAATTTTTAATTAAACTAAAATTACGCTAATAATGTATAATAATATATGAGGGGATAATATTGATATATATATATATATATATATATATTTATATATTTATATATTTATATATTTAAATATTTATATTTTGATATATTTATATATTTAAATGTTAACCGCTCTTAAAAGTGACAGTGACACATATATGATAGCGGTTCCACTTTAACCGCTCTTAAAAGTGACCATATGATAGCTGTTCCACGTGTAACCGCTATCTAAACTATATTTTTAATAGCGGTTAGTTCTAGAACCGCTATCTAAAGTCTCTGGTCAATTTCATTATGATCGATTAAATTTTCAAATAATCGATTATATTCGATAACTTTTTCAAATAATTAATTATAATCGATTAGTTTTTTAAATAATTGATTAGAATTGATTAGTTTTTCAAATTATAGATTATAATTGATTAATTTCTCAAATATATATTAAAAAATATAAAATATAAAATCTATAAAATATTAAGAATGATATTATATTTTTAAAAACAAATATTAGAAAAAGGTTTAAAAACATGTATAAATTATATATATATGTCCAAAATATTAAAGATATCCACATTTAAACAAATACTAAAACATATTAAAAGTTATACTTTAAATTAATGAAAATATTTAAAAAAAGTTATATTTATTAAAGTATTAAAAAATATTTTGTAATATATAAGTTAAAAAAATTATCATTAAAATTTTTAAAAATTATTAGTTTTGTAATTTATATACAATGAAAATAATATAATGGTATATTAGTATAGTATAGTATATTTGTATTCTAATTTTTAATTAAACTAAAATTACGCTAATAATGTATAATAATATATGAGGGGATAATAAATTTAATCCAATTACTTTTATAAATATATAAATATAAAATCTATAAAATATTAAGAATGATATTATATTTTTAAAAACAAATATTAGAAAAAGGTTTAAAAACATGTATAAATTATATTTATATGTCCAAAATATTAAAGATATCCACATTTAAAAAAATACTAAAAAATATTGAAAGTTATACTTTAAATTAATGAAAATATTTAAAAAAAGTTATATTTATTAAAGTATTAAAAAATATTTTGTAATATATAAGTTAAAAAAATTATCATTAAATTTTTTAAAAATTATTAGTTTTGTAATTTATATATAATGAAAATAATATAATGGTATATTAGTATAGTATAATATATTTGTATTCTATTTTTTAATTAAACTAAAATTACGCTAATAATGTATAATAATATGAGGGGATAATAAATTTAATCCAATTACATTTATATATATATATATATATATATATATATATATATATATATCCTTTTTTAACTTTTTTTTTCTTTTTAAACTTCTCACATTCTACATTGTTTTTAAACTCTATCATTTTTACTATATTATAATAATACATACAATTTAAAAACTAAACTAAAAAAAGTAAGTTTAAATTTATAAAAAAATACATTACTAAAAGTATCATATTATATTAAGATTTTCATTATTTTCGTTAATTATAAATTTAAATGTGTTTCATAAATAAAATTATAAATTTAAATGTATTTCCACTTTTGATCCATCATAAATAAAAATAAATAGTCTCTTATAAATATTGTTCTATTTTAATCCATCATTAAATTTGTTTTATATACAAATTTGATGACTTATCATATTATTAAAAATTTGGATGAAATAATTATGTATAATACTTTTTTAGTATATTATGTTTTTAAATTTGTTAATAGAGAAAAAGTTTCAGAATTCAAAATGTTAAATACTTTTAAATATTAAAATTGACTTTATAAAAGATTAGAAAAAAAATAATTAATCCAAAAATATAATAATGATAAAAATATTATAAAAAAGAGTTCAAAAATGTATTATAATATTTTCAGTTTTAGTTTAATTATATTTTTAATTCTCCAAGTAGAAAAATATATTGTAATTATTTTAATTTAATAAAATATAATTTAGATTTTTAATAATAAAATTAAAATATTAAATAATAATAAATTTAATTCTTTAAATTTAGTATTTAGAAACTAAAATTATAGTTTCTCTCTTTTAAAAAATTAAAATAAATATTTAAAAATAAAAATAAAAACTAGTATTATCATAAATTTATTAAAAGTATAATTAAATCTCTATTTTCTTATGCAATTTTAGAACTTTTTTAATGAAAATCCAATATATGAAAAAGTTAAAATTTAAAAAAGGCACAACCTTAATTTATATTAACTATTTTTAATATAAATTTAAATATATTTTGAATATAAATTTTAAAAAGGCACAACCTTAACTAGGTTGAATATAAATTTAAATATATTTTTCATTTATTTAAATATGGTTTATTTTTAGTATTTATAAAATATATTAATTTTTAATTTTTAATCTTTTTTATTAATTATATTAAAAATGAAAAATATTAATTAGTATACTTAAACTAAAAAATATTTTAACTAAAGATAAATATATTTCTATAAATAGTTTAATTAAATAATATATTTATTATCTAATGTATATTGATATAAATTTTTTTTGGTATATCAATTATATGACAACAACCATGATTAAGTAATTAATAATAATAAAGCAATAAATTTAAAAATTAGATTAAAAATAAAGTATTATAAAATAAAATTGTAATAATTTGATTAAAATTTTAATTTTTTAATTAATTAAGTTAATGAGGAATTAAAATGTGATAATTTGATGTGTTTAATTTTTTTAATATAAATTTTTAAAATATAATTTAATTTCAATTGAAATTTTCAATTGAAAAATAAATTAAAGAATATTTGTTATTAAACTTTTCTTAAACAATGTATTGAATAGTTAATATCACTCTAGTCTTAATTTATTACAATTTAAATTTTTAATAAATTTGATTTATTTTTAACAATATTTTTATTTTAGTAATTTAAAATTAAAGTTAATCTTCATTTTGTTAATATTGAGACCAAAGTTTATTTTAAAGTATATTTTAAAAATTAAATTATTTTTAAAAAATAAATTACTTTTAAAAAATAAATTGTAAAAAATGTATTAAAACAATTAAAGTATATTTATAAAAAAAATAAATTTAAATATAATAAAAAATAATATTTATTAGCGACCGATTTTAATTCGGTCGCTATTTTCTTATTAGCGACCGATTTTAATTCGGTCACTATTTCAATTTGTGATTCGGTCGCTAAATGATTTTTTTATTTTAGTACGGAATAGCCACCGATTTAACGACCGAAATTTTGCGACGCAAACTATTGGTCGTTGTTTCGGTCGCTAAATAAAAAAGTGAAACCAAATCATATTTCAGTGGCTAAATCGGTTGCTAAATTGCGACTGAATTAACTCGGTCGCTAAATCGGTCGCTAATTGCGACCGAATTAAAGTGGTCGCTAAATTGGTTACTAATTGCGACCAAATTAAATCGGTCGCTAAATCGGTCGCTAATTGCGACCAAAATTAAATTGGTCGCTAATTGCGACCGAAAAAATTCGGTCACTAATTTCGGTGGCTAAATGTGTTTTTTCTTGTAGTGTATAGGGATCTTATTAACTAGTAAAGCTTTGATGTAATCCTTCATTATTCCTCCTGAATTTGTGTAGCGATCTTCATCTTTGTAAATCACATCCATCGTGCGTGCAAGGTTCAAAACACGCATAAGAAAAGTGATTGGAAGTTGAGTAGGATTAAGGCATTGTTCATTAATGTCCTTCCAAGCACTCTCAACCAACTTAAGCAGTTCTTTAATGGCGTTTTGCCTTGAGGTATTGTGTTGCTTCATATAGCAATCAAGGCTTGAGACAACGTGTCCTCTTTCTTGCTCAAACTGCATAATACTACATAAGAAATTTTACATGAATCCTAACAACTAAAATATAAAGCAATGTGTGTCTAAGTACCTCACTTCCAGCAAAGTCATTAGTGAGCCTACCAATAGTTGAAGCAGCTACAATCAATTTAGGGTTACTCGTTGCCCATATGAGGGCCTCCTCTGTTGTGTCTTCCATGCCCAAGAAAGATACAGATGTCAACATTGTTAGAATTAATTTAATTAATTCATTCTATTATGTGACTCATATGAAATATAATGATAGGCCCAAATGTGATTTAATAAATTATAAGGACCTGTTGGTTATTATGTGAAGTCAGAATAAAATAAAGATAAAATAAAATATTAACTTACATAACCAACTTGATGGAAGTTGGTTAATAAAAGGGATTAAGGTTCTGTCTCTGGCCATAAGGGTTTTTCACGGTAAACCATCAAGAAAGCGAAGCGTGAGAAAAGAAAGAAAGACAAAGAGATAGATTGGGAAAAGGAGATAGGAGAACGAAAAGATCAAAGAAAAGATTCTCATGGATCAAGGTTAGTCTTCTTACTGTGATTCATGTATTGATGTATGTAAAATTGTGAAAATCAATAATCTAAAGATCCTGTAGAGTAGTTTTCTATCATGAATTAAGAACATAGGAAAACTACATAATGTTTTACATGTGGTATCAGAGCCAGGTTATTAGATTTATGATTTTCCTTTTATGAGAGTTTTTCCTAAGTTATGTTTTTCCCAAATCAAGATAAACCCTAATTATGAATTTAGGGATTTTTTCTATCCAATTAACGTGAACCCTAATTTATTCCCATAATTTATTTTTCCAAAATTAAATAAATTGATAAGCCCTAATTTATTTTGGACTTCTTACTGTTTGGCATCAATGATCGCATAATTAATTTATAATGGAATTAATTTCCGCTGCAATTAATTAATGATGCAATCAAGTTGATGGGACCTGGGCAATTGAAGCGATTCATGTACGTGTGGCCCAATGTGCAATTGAATTGCAAATGTGAGTGAATGACTTTGTACAGTTATTTTAATATGCAACAAATGATTTTATATTTATGAATTGGTAAATGCTTGACCGAGGATTGATTAGATGTTTGGAGTTGCCTTATGTGGCGCCAGGTATCTCAAACATAATGGTAATAGAAAATGATTGAAGGAATTCATGTATTTGATTAAAATGTTGTGCGCCAGTTGCATATTAATTAGGTACGCTAACGTGAACATGCTTAGGATTCCTTACCTGCGCGCCACTTGCATATTACGTGGGCCAGTTGCATAAAATGACGCATATTAGGTGCGCCAACGTGCGCCAGTTGCATATTAGGTGCGCCGGTTGCATAAAATGAGAATAAATGTGAATGTATTTGATTTTAATTCCATGACATTTGTCTTATTATGAGTGTTGGCTGCTGCAATTGATTTAAATTGCAATATAAATTTGAAACGTAAATGTTAATGTGGAGGCAAAAATGGGATACGTGAATGAATTATGGTTTGTTATTGCTAAATAAATAAATAAATAATAGAAAATATTATAAATGATTAATAGCAATTAAAGTTATTATTATATTTGAAATTAAGTATGATAAATTTTGTTAGTCACCAAAGTGGCCAAAATTTTAAGGTTATTTTAATTTCAAATTATTAATGATTTTATTTCAATTACCCATAGTATAAACGCTAAAATTATGAATAATTGGTTTATGGGTTAATTGAAGTTCATTATTATAAGACATTTCAGGATCACCCAAAGGTTGATTAATTGTTATTATAATTAATGAGCATGAAGGTAGATAATTTTCGTGCGTCACTAGTTTTATTTATATACCCAAAGGTGTTAGGTGATTCTAGTTGATGCATATTTTAATTATCATTAATGTTATAAAATGATTAGCGTAATTATGTTTGTGTATTGGTGGATCTCCCAAAGGAGAACATTAGTATGCGAGAGAATGGTAATTTATGGTTGAATCTGTATTTATGTTTAATTTTATGACTCAAAGTATTAATGTTAGGCATGTGTTAATTGCAGTATACTGCTTCTGTAGCTCTGCATTCGCTATCTTCGTCTGTTCCGAGTCTTTAATGGGTTAAATTTCCTGATCTGGAGTGAACAAGTCCAATTTCACTTAGGTGTGTTGGATCTTGATTTGTCTTTCCAAGTTGAAAAACCAGTGCTATCATCGATGCTAGTAGTAAAGAAGAGAAAACTCATTATAGAGCTTGGGAAAGATCAAACAGGACTTAGCCTTATGTTTATGCGAATGAGTGTAGCAAGCAATATTAAGTCTGCTCTTCCCAAAACTGAGGATGCGAAAGAGTTTATGAAATTTGTGGAAGAGCGCTCTCAAACTGCTGACAAATCCCTCGCTGGGACATTGATGAGTACGTTGACCACCATGAAATTTGATGGTTCTCGTAGTATGCATGAACACGTAATCGAAATGACAAATATCGCAGCAAGACTCAAGTCTCTTGGAATGGCAGTGGAAGAAAATTTTCTTGTGCATTTCATTTTGAACTCGTTACCGCCTGAGTATGGTCCGTTTCAGATGAATTATAACACCATTAAAGACAAATGGAATGTGCATGAATTGCACAGTATGTTAGTTCAGGAGGAGACCAGACTCAAGAACCTAGGAAGCCACTCTATTCATTACATGAAAAATCAAGGAGCTAAAAAGAAAGTTGTTAAGAAACATGGAAAGGGTAAAAGACCATTAAAGATTAACGAGTCCTCTACTAACATTCAGAAGAAAAATGACAAATGTCATTTCTGCGGGAAGTCTGGACATTTTCAGAAGGACTGCTTAAAGCGTAAAGCTTGGTTCGAAAAGAAAGGTGAGCATAGTGCTTACGTATGTTTTGAATCAAATTTAACTGAAGTTCCCCATAATACTTGGTGGATTGATTCTGGATGTACAACTCATATTTCTAATGTGATGCAGGGATTCCTTTCAACCCAAACCATAAACCCAAATGAGAAGTTCGTCTTCATGGGGAATAAAGTCAAGGTTCCAGTGGAAGTTGTCGGGACTTATCGTTTAATCCTTGACACTGGATATCACTTAGACCTTATGGATACTTTTTATGTACCTAGTATCACTAGAAATTTAGTTTCTTTGTCTAAGCTTGATGTTGCTGGATACTCTTTTAAGTTTGGGAATAGTTGTTTCAGTTTATTTAAGCGTACATGTATGATTGGAACTGGTACACTTTATGATGGTTTATATAAATTGAATTTGGATAATTTATATGCTGAAACTCTCATGACCTTGCATCATAATGTTGGCACTAAATGTAGTTTGGTGGATGAAAGATCTGCTTATTTGTGGCATAAGCGTTTGGGACATATTTCCAAAGAAAGAATGCAAAGATTAGTAAAGAATGAAATCCTTCCGGATTTAGATTTTACTGATCTGAATGTATGTGTGGATTGTATTAAAGGCAAACAAACAAAACACACAAAGAAAGGAGCCACAAGAAGCACTCAACTTCTTGAAATCATACACACTGATATATGTGGTCCATTTGACGTAAATTTTTTTAATAAAGAGAAGTATTTCATCACTTTCATTGACGATTTCTCGCGTTATGGATATGTCTATTTACTATATGAGAAATCTCAAGCAGTAAATGCCTTAGAAAGTTATATAAACGAAGTGGAGAGGCAATTAGACAGAAAGGTAAAAATTGTCAGGTCAGATAGAGGTGGTGAGTATTATGGAAGATATGATGAAAGTGGACAACACCCTGGTCCGTTTGCTAAGTTCCTTGAGAAGCGTGGTATTTGTGCTCAATACACAATGCCAGGTACACCGCAGCAAAATGGTGTATCTGAAAGGCGTAATCGAACCTTAATGGATATGGTTAGGAGTATGTTGAGTAATTCATGTTTACCTGTATCGTTGTGGATGTATGCTTTGAAGACTGCCATGTATTTGTTGAACATGGTTCCTAGTAAAGCGGTTCAAAATACTCCTTTTGAGTTATGGACAAGTAGGAAACCCAGTTTAAGACACCTACATGTTTGGGGTTGTCAGGCAGAAGTAAGAATTTATAATCCGCAAGAAAGAAACTGGATGCAAGAACAATCAGTGGATATTTCATTGGTTATCCAGAAAAATCAAAGGGGTATATGTTTTACTGTCCTACTCATAGTACAAGAATTATTGAAACTGGAAATGCTCGGTTCATTGAAAATGGTGAAACCAGTGGGAGTGAAGTTTCACAAAATGTGGAGATTAAGGAAGTTAGAGTACAAGTTCCAATAACTAGTACATCTTCAAGAGTTGTTGTTCCAAATGTTGTAGAATCACACGACAATCAAGAAGAACAACAAATTAATGATTCTGCGATTAACAACGATCCGATAATAGAACAACCACAGGAAATAGTATTAAGAAGATCTCATAGAGAAAGAAAGTCTGCTATTTCGAATGATTACGTGGTTTATCTACAAGAGTCAGAAAATGACCTAAGTATTGATAATGACCCAGTTTCATTTTCAGATGCCATTAATGATGATAATTCTGATAAATGGTTAGATGCTATGAAAGATGAGCTTAAATCAATGACACATAATAGTGTATGGGATCTTGTGGAATTGCCAGAAGGATGTAAGAGTGTTGGGTGTAAATGGGTCTTTAAGACTAAGCGTGACTCTCATGGCAATATCGAACGTTACAAGGCCCGACTTGTTGCCAAAGGTTTTACTCAGAAAGACGGCATTGATTATAAGGAAACATTTTCACCTGTTTCTAAGAAAGATTCCTTTAGAATTATCATGGCATTAGTAGCTCATTATGATCTTGAGTTGCATCAAATGGATGTTAAAACTGCTTTTCTGAATGGAGATTTAGAGGAGGATGTTTATATGAATCAACCAGTGGGGTTTATTGAAGAAGGAAAGGAACATATGGTGTGTAAACTTAAGAAATCAATATATGGGCTTAAACAAGCTTCTCGACAATGGTATCTTAAGTTCAATGATACTATTTGTCCTTTGGATTTAAGGAAAACACTGTTGATCGGTGTATATATCTGAAGGTCAGTGGGAGCAAGTTTATATTTCTGATTCTATATGTTGATGATATCTTGCTTGCAACTAATGATCTTGGTTTATTAAGTGAGACTAAGAAGTTTCTCTCTAACAACTTTGAAATGAAAGATATGGGTGAGGCATACTATGTGATAGGAATAGAAATATTTCGTGATAGATCACAAGGACTGTTAGGTTTGTCTCAGAAAGCATATATTAATAAAGTTTTAGAGAGATTCAGAATGGAGAATTGTTCTGCATCTCCCGTTCCAATACAGAAAGGAGACAAATTTAGTCTCATGCAATGTCCAAAGAATGACTTGGAACGGAAACAGATGGAAAATATCCCTTATGCATCTGTTGTTGGGAGTTTGATGTATGCTCAAACATGTACGAGGCCAGATATTAGCTTTGCAGTTGGTATGCTTGGTAGATACCAGAGTAATCCTGGACTGGATCATTGGAAGGCTGCAAAGAAAGTTTTAAGATACTTACAAGGAACAAAGAATCACATGCTTACTTATAGGAAAGTTGATCACCTTGAGGTGATTGGATATACAGATTCAGATTTTGCTGGTTGTATGGATACACGAAAGTCTACATTTGGTTATGTGTATCTTTTAGCCGGAGGAGCGATTTCATGGAAAAGTGCGAAGCAGTCTGTCATTGCTGCATCCACCATGGAAGCTGAATTTGTGGCATGCTTTGAGGCCACAGTTCAAGCTAATTGGTTGCGGAATTTTATTTCAGGACTTAGAGTAGTCGACAGCATTGCCAAGCCGCTGAAAATTTATTGTGACAATTCCGCAACAGTCTTCTTTTCTAAGAACGACAAGTATTCCAAAGGTGCTAAGCATATGGAATTGAAATACTTTGCCATTAAAGAAGAAGTTCAGAAACAAAGAGTGTCAATATAACATATTAGCACTGATCTTATGATTGCTGATCCTTTAACAAAGGGATTACCGCCCAAGTTGTTTGCTGGCCATATAGTAAATATGGGCATTATGTTTACTAGTAGTGAATGTTGAATGTTAATGTTATTATTAATGTTATGTGACACTCTGAGATCTTTAACGTATAAGTTTCTGAAATTTGTGTTTTCTTCTTTATTTATATGCATGCAAATTATGATGAAGAAAACAAATTATGTTATTATTTTAAAATGATATTATGTTTGAACCCATTATGGACTTCTCATTATAAAGTCATATTAAGGAGAAAAAGATAATATAGTGGTACATGGAAGGGACCCTGTCGATTGAATGACATGTAACCGCCATGACTCTTGTTATAGCTGTATCTTTAATTATGAATAATGATAGAACCAATTTATGTAAGGTCCTTTAATGCACATTATGACTTAAATATTAAATCACAGAATCGTATGACATCACATGAGTCAAGTGGGAGAATGTTAGAATTAATTTAATTAATTCATTCCATTATGTGACTCATATGAAATATAATGATAGGCCCAAATGTGATTTAATAAATTATAAGGACCTGTTGGTTATTATGTGAAGTCAGAATAAAATAAAGATAAAATAAAATATTAATTTACGTAACCAACTTGATGGAAGTTGGTTAATAAAAGGGATTAGAGTTTTGTCTCTGGCCATAAGGGTTTTTCACGGTAAACCATCAAGAAAGCGAAGCGTGAGAAAAGAAAGAAAGACAAAGAGATAGATTGAGAAAAGGAGATAGGAGAACGAAAAGATCAAAGAAAAGATTCCCATGGATCAAAGTTAGTCTGATCTTACTGTGATTCATGTATTGATGTATGTAAAATTGTGAAAATCAATAATCTAAAGATCCTGTAGAGTAGTTTTCTATCATGAATTAAGAACATAGGAAAACTACATAATGTTTTACAAACATAGCCAAACCACTCGACATACTCGCAACTTCCATGTACTCCTCCACGGTTGGTGTGTGGTTGTGATGAAACCATGTTGCCTGATTAAGATACGCTTGGACTAGTCATATTATTTATGACAAGAGTTTTGTTTCATATACTTTTAGTTGCTCACAAGAATATTTTGTCACACGAATGAAAATATGTTAGATTACCTAAGGATCTACGACGGTTTTAAACCTAACAGAACAACCTATTTAAATAAACATAAATAATACTTTTTAGTATTCTTATATTAATTTTTATAATGTATAAAAGTCATATTATTTATCTTTCTTAATAAGTATGTTGACCGATATAAAAAAGAAATCAAACTTATAAGATTATTGACAAATAAATTTTATATTTCTGTTAGGGTCTCATTACAAACTAAATTTTAAATAAATAATTTATTATGTTATTATATATATATATATATATATATATATATATATATATATTATGTTAACTATAGCCTATTATATATGTCAAAATACTATAAATCAATTAAATCTTTTAAAGACTTATGAAAACTCTTAAAAAGAGATTTACAAGTCATATATGACTTATATATGCAATGCAAGTCAGGTTGAATCTTTAAAAGAGATCAGCATCATGTAAATACATATTTAGGTTTTGTTTTTACTGCAGACCAAATTTAGGTCTACTAAAAGTATGCCTTATTTCTGCCATATAAATTGGTATATTTTCATTAAAGATTTTAAGTTTAAGATAAAACAACAAATTTTATTATCTTATATGTGTTCACCGCAATCCACAATCAAAAGATATTGTCCAATTTTCATGTAAGGTCAAACTAAATCACATATCTTATACTGTGAATTGGAGAGTTTTTATAATTGGACAATGAATGTTTTACCAATTTCAACATTGTAGTCAATCCGAATCTTCTGCGAGAAATATATTTTGATCATATGGAGTTGTTAAAGCTAGCAGAAGAAGACAAACACATTTTTATGTACAATTAATTATTTCTAGTGTTAATCGTACATTAATCAACGATCCATTTCTGAAGTCTTCAAATAATTCAAATATTAATTAGAAAATTAAAAAGTGCTCGACATTTCAAATGCAAAATATTATCACCAAATAACTTAGGTATTGAATATGAAATTTTATTTAATTTGTTTTTTTCTAACTAGAAAAAAAAAGATTTTATGAGTAACAATTTCAAAAAAAAAAAAAAAAAAAAAAAAACCATACTTGTTGTTCAGCATACTTGACGAAGTACTCTTTTCCTTGCTTTCTCAACTCCTTCTGTATTTCTTCAAAAACATCAAAAAGTGCGACATAACATAACTTCACATATTCTGGGAGATCAACCAATGAGGAGATATCCTTCCTGCTAATCATGCAAAGTTGAATTCAACTTTGTTTAAAAAATTAGAGTAAAAAGGTACTAGTATATATAACTGTTAGTATTTTAGGAAGGATAGGAAAGATAGTTTGATGTTTAGTAGTGAGATTTGTGTAGAAAATAATTTTTAGAAAGAGGTGGACAAATAGGAGAAGGTTTGTATGAGGGAAGATAGTAATTGATGTTAGAAGTGTTACAAGATATGTAGGAGCTTGTATTAGATTTTCCACACATAC
>OY731408.1:30808450-30975341 GCA_963425845.1 Sphenostylis stenocarpa
GAAGCGATAATATAATCAGGAAAAGAGAAAGAGATAAGGGAAAGAGAAGAGCACACAGAGATTTATACCGGTTCGGGTATAGTCAACCCTACATCCAGTTCCTAGTCAACTCTTAACACAAGAGTGACTCCCAATTCACTATCTTTCAAATTCAGCTTACAAATTACAATCAACTCAACAGAAGAACCAAGAAAAGTAAACTAATTAAAAAGACAATCACCTCCTTAGAAACCCACTAAGGATGAACACCTCCCTAGAATCCCACTAGGGATGAACACCTCCTCTGAACAAATCAAAGGATGAAAAAACACCTCCTTAGAATCCCACTAAGGAAGAACATCTCCCTAGAATCACACTAGGGATGAAAACCTCCTTTGAACAAATCAAATGATGAAAACACCTCCTTAGAATCTCACTAAGGATGAACACCTCCCTAGAATCACATTAGGGATGAAAAACACCTCCTTTGCCACCAATACACAAAGGATGAAGGTAATAATAAAAATAAGAATAGTCACACCTGGGTAATGGAGACAACAAATTGTAGAAGCCTGTAGAATACCAATCTCCAAGAACAAGTGTGATTAACAATGAAAGCACAGAAGACAGTAGAGAAGAGGGTTTTCTCAAAAGGTGTAAAATATCTTTGTTGCCTTGCTCGTAATTCTTTTCTCAAAACTGATTGAATGTAAATTGTATTTTTGAATTCTGTAATTGTGTGTTTTTTATTTTTCATCAAAACTTAATTAAATAGAAAAATAGCATCGTAAAATGGCCATTGGACATTAATATTTTTGTGAATAAAAATCGGATATATTCAAAAATATTTATTCTTCAAAATAAATATATTTTTCAAATTTGAATTGCCATAATTGATTATGTTACCAAGTATAATCAATTATGACAGAGAAAATCATTTTTCCATTTCTGATGCATCATAATTGATTATGACAGAAAAATATCACGTTATGAATTTTATCACACTTGTGCTTTGGAGGCTTATGCATAATATTACTTCATCAACTTGTACCTCCATATCCAGTATTCTAAGACTCTATCTAGTCTTCAAGAATCATCTTGGGCTTGCTTGAATCATCATCTTTATCAAAAACATATCTTGGGCATGTAGGGAAATGTTTCACATTTTCACCAACGTCTTAAATTCAGCTTTGTCCTTAATTCATCTTGAATGGTGTTGACTTGAATGTAGTTGACTTGAATCATCATCAAAATCATCTCTTGGGAATGTAGGGACATTTCCATCAATCTCCCCTCATTGCTTTCAATCTCCCCTTTTTGATGATGATCAAGGAAACACCTGAAATGAATTAAAATGCTTGACTCTATATAGCCAACTCAAGATTAGCACAGATTAGCACAAATTTGTATCAAGTGTCGAAGTCTCTTAATCTCCCCCTGGATATATTAATAACAAGACTCCCCTAACTCATATGAGCAAAGACTTCTCTTAACTCCCCTTGTTTAATTTAGAGATAGGAAAGAATTTCACACAAATTTTAATTCATCAAAAAATCTCCCCTGTTTCATTGATAATCATAAAAATATTATAAGAGAAAAAAATCTCCCTCTGTTTCACACAGCATTAATATCATCAAAATATCTCCTTGTTTTATTGTTAATTATGAAAAATATTATAAGAGAAAAAATCTCCCCTATTTCACACAGATTAATATCATCAAAATATCTCCCTGTTTCATTGATAATTATGAAAAATATTGCAATAGAAACTGAGAACAAATTTGCACATATTAGTACATAAATCAAGGTAGAGAAGATAATGCATTACAAAGTGTCATAGAGAAGAACATCATATTAAGGAGACAATATCTAGGATACCCAAGACAAATGAAGAGAGAGAAAGATACGGGAATAGAATGATTATAGAGATAATGGAATGAAATGCGATAGTTTCCCCAATTGCAGTCTTCTTATTTAGGCAGACTTTCAAATTCAAATGCACTCATATTCCATATTTCAAATTTCAAATTCAAATTCCAACAAATTCCAAATTTCAAATTCAAATTTCTAATCCCAAATTTCAAATTCAAATTTCAAATTCCAATTCAAATTCAATTTCAAAAATCTCAAACTGCAAAAATTTCAAATTTCAAAATCTCAAACTACAAAATTTCAAATTTCAAAAATCTCAAATTGCAAAATTTCAAATTTCAAAATCTCAAACTTTCAAATTTCAAACTTTAAAATTTCAAATTTCAAAATTCGATTTTCAAAATTCAAACTTTCAAATTTCAAATTTCAAAATCCAACCTTCAAAATTCAAACTTCAAATTTCAAACTTTAATAATTTCAAATTTTCATAAATTCAAACTTTCAAAATTCAAACTTTCAACATAATTGATTATGACAACAAGAAAAAAATTTTCCGATTCTGATAATCAATTAGAGTCTCAAACTATCATCTAGACATGTATAAATGCTTTGTTCCTTTAGGCACCCATTCATATTTGCCATTAGATATGCCAAAATGTTTTATGTAACATCTATTTGATGTATGACCTAATTTCATGCAATAAAAACATATTGGTTTTCTTTGAAAAGGTCTAAATGAGTTTCTTAAAGTTTTTGAAACTGGTTTCACATCTGTTTTCCTTGACTCTTTCACAAAAATAGTTTTATGAGGTTCTAGACTTTCTTTGGGTTTGTAACCAAGTCCAGCTTTGCTAGAATTCTCTCTTTGATAACCTAATATAGAATCAAGATTTTCAGAAGATTTTGAAAACTTGCTTATTATTTTCTCTAACTTGAAAATCTCATTTTCCAAAAGATTACAATTTTCACAAGGTTTAACAACTTCTTTATTTTTAGACAAAGTTTTAAATTTCTCAACATCTTTCTTTAAGCACTCATTTTCTTTTTCAAGAATACCAACAATATTTTCTAATGCATTAAACTTTTGCCTAAGTGCATTGTATTTCTTAGATAACTTGGTAAAACCTTCATACATATCTTGATATTCTTTAAACAACTCATCATATTCATTTAAGGATTTTGTACTGCTTACCTGTGATGAGGCTTCATCATCACTTTTTGTCATCAAGCAAAGATTTGTTTCTTCTTCTTCATCACTACTTTCGGAAGAACTCTCTTGTGTTATGGAATAATCATTATCCTCCCAAGAAATATAAGCTTTCCGTTTGCTCTTATAGGTATCGTTATTCTCTTTCTTCTTCTCTTTCACATCTTTCTTCTCTTTCTTAAGTTCCGGACAGTCTGGTTTGATATGACTAGGTTTTCCACATTCATAGTAATGGAATTTATTTGTTTTCTCCTTTCTTTACTGTCTCTTTTTCCTGTTCTTCATAAAGCGATAAAATTGTTTAACAAAAAGAGACATATCGAAGTCTGAAAACTTACCTTCATTTTCGCTTTCGTTTTGTGAAGATTTTTCTGCTTTTAGAGCTATCGTCTTGACTTGATTCTGTTCACCATTCTTTAACCTT
Source organism: Sphenostylis stenocarpa (assembly GCA_963425845.1). Classification (NCBI taxonomy): domain Eukaryota; kingdom Viridiplantae; phylum Streptophyta; class Magnoliopsida; order Fabales; family Fabaceae; genus Sphenostylis; species Sphenostylis stenocarpa. Next base: position 30,811,933 of record OY731408.1, read on the forward strand.
TGTAGCTCCATCTCATGTTCTCGCAACTTTCCAAATAGAGTAACAATATTCATTTTTGTGAGATCCTTTGATTCTGTAATAGCAGTGACCTTTGGTTGCCAATTCCTGTCTAAGGATTTTAAGATCTTTGTGCTCAACTCCTCATTGTCAAAACATTTTCCTAATGCTTTCAAGTGATTTATTATATGTGTGAAGCGTGTCTGGAAATCCGTGATGCTTTCATTTTGCTGCATTTGAAATAATTCATACTCCTGGATGAGTGTGTTCTTACGTGCTCGCTTTACTTCATTTGTTCCTTCATGTGTTACTTCAAGAGTGTCCCATATTTCTTTTGCCGTCTTGCATTGTGAGATCCTGAAAAATTCATTACGAGTTAAGGCAGAAACAATAGCATTTCGGGCTCTTACATCATAATGGGCACGCTTATTTTCATCCGGCGTCCATTGGTCAAAAGTCTTTGGAACAGCTCCAGACTCTGTTGTTCTCATCAGAATGTAGGGACCGTTGAGTACAACATCCCAAACACCGTAATCTAGTGTTTGTAAAAATATTTCCATTCTCGCCTTCCAAAACTGATAGTCTTCTCCTTCAAATAATGGTGGTCTGTTTATTGAGGCTCCTTCCCTGTAAACCTGATTCTGCATAGACATCTTGACAGATTGTTTAGAAATATCTTGTCTAACTAAGCTCTGATACCACTTGTTAGACAAATGGCATCTAGAGGGGGGTGAATAGATGCACAAATTAAAATAGATGTCAAATTAAAAATTATTTGTGAGTCAATAATTTGTTTGAACACAGATAAAGCAGAAGCGATAATATAATTTGGAAAAGAGAAAGAGATAAGGGAAAGAGAAGAGCACACAGAGATTTATACTGGTTCGTGTATAACCAACCCTACATCCAGTTCCCAGTCAACTCTTAACACAAGAGTGACTCCCAATTCACTATCTTTCAAATTCAGTTTACAAATTACAATCAACTCAGCAGAAGAACCAGTAAAAAGTAAACTAATTAAAAATACAATTACCTCCTTAGAAACCCACTAAGGATGAACACCTCCCGAGAATCCTACTAGGGATGAACACCTCCTCCGAACAAATCAAAGGATGAAAAACACCTCCTTAGAATCCCACTAAGGATGAACACCTCCCTAGAATCATACTAGGGATGAAAACCTCCTTTGAACAAATCAAAGGATGAAAACACCTCCTTAGAATCTCACTATGGATGAACACCTCCCTAGAATCACACTAGGGATGAAAAACACCTCATTTGCCACCAATACATAAAAGATGAAGGTAATAATAAAAATAAGAACAGTCACACCTGGGTAATGGAGACAACAAATTATAGAAGCTCGTAGAATGGCAATCTCCAAGAACAAGTGTGATTAACAATGAAAACACATAAGACAAGTAGAGAAGAGGGTTTTCTTAGAAGGTGTAAAATATCTCTGTTTCCTTGCTCATAATTCTTTTCTCAAAACTGATTGAATGTAAATTGTATTTTCGAATTCTGTAATTGTGTGTTTTTTATTTTTCATCAAAACTTAATTAAATAGAAAAATAGCATCATAAAATGGTAGTTGGACATTAATATTTTTGTGAATAAAAATCAGGATATATTCAAAAATATTTATTCTTCAAAACAAATATATTTTTCAAATTTGAATTGCCATAATTGATTATGTTACCAGTATAATCAATTATTACAGAGAAAATTATTTTTCCATTTCTGATGCATCATAATTGATTATGACAGTGAAAAATATCACGTTATGAATTTTATCACACTTGTTCTTTGGAGACTTATGCATAATATTACTTCATCAACTTGTACCTCCATATCCAATGTTATAAGACTCTATCTAGTCTTCAGGAATCATCTTGGGCTTGCTTGAATCATCATCTTTATCAAAAACATATCTTGGGCATGTAGGGAAATGTTTCACATTTTCACCAATGTCTTAAATTCAGCTTGTCCTTAATTCATCTTGAATGGTATTGACTTGAATGTAGTTGACTTGAATCATCATCAAAATCATCTCTTGGGAATGTAGGGACATTTCTATCAATCTCCCCCTCATTACTTTCAACCCACAAGTTTTTGTTATAGATAATAGATTATTTTTGTAGTGAAATCGAATAATATAAAATTGAAAGATTCAATAAAAATTGTGAATTAAACTAAAAAGAGAACATAAACTAAAAATTGTGTTAAGCTCGCCAAATTAAAATTATACAGGAGAAAAAAATGAGAAAGCAAAACAACAAAGCTCACTAAAGTAACAAAACTTAAACTTATATTGGAGAATATAATTAGGAAAAGAAAATGACCAGAGACGATAGAGAAGACAAGAAGCATTTTTTGCTCTTATCAGGTCTCTTATTTACTGGGGATTGACCAAGAGAAAATAATCTATGAATTAATTATAATAAAAATCAAACATTTCTTTAATTAAAGAAAGAAAAACTAGATTATTGTCTATGCAATGAAAGGGGGATTTGATTTTATTGACATAGTTGATGCTGAGTAAATTCTGGGACTAATTGGAGAAAATAATTCAGTTTCTTTGTTAATTTGAATGGTCCAATGCTAATTATATTTAATTCTTGGATTTTGTTGGCCTTTAATTTAGTAAATTGGCTTCAAGAAATAATTAATTTGATTGGTTCAAAATTTTCATTTGTAACGTTTCGCATGTAGGTTGCATAAATAAACCAAACTTGGGCTTTTGAGAAAAATGAAGTTTGGCTGCACATAATGCTTGTTATGAATTTTGGTCTTTATTTCCATCAATTTGGCTAATCTTAAATTATCTTTCTCCTACAAAAAAAATACAAGAAATATATGTGAATGTATAAATGTAAACTTTAATGCTAAAATTAGGCAAAATGCATTAAACTAAGCAAAATTTAATCATGCATTGTTTTTTATAAAAAAATCTTAAAAGCATTATTTATAAAGAGAATAATTAGCTTAGAGAATGCTCGTAGATCAATAAATAAAAAGTAAAATGACATAAATCAATGACAGGGTATCTCCTTGGACCTAACTCATTTTGTTATCCTTATCTATGTTAATTTTCAAGCAAACATCACCAACACCAACAATATTTGATACACTATAATGGCCCATTTTCAATACTAAAAAATCACCAAAGGTGTAAGACATGAAGAAATCCTTCCTCATATAACATGCATTTCGCACCACTAGCATCCACCATGGGACAATTGTACAACCTACAACAATCTCCCCCTTAATAATTGTCCACCAAGAATCAAACTAGTGACCTTGACTCTAATACCAATTGTTAGGATCGAGCGCTTACCACTTGATCAAAAACTATAATTATTAGTCAAAGCGCAACTCTTTTTACTTAAGAGTAACAACCCAAGCGCCACGATTCGATTGTGGTCCGACCCACTTAGCCTCCGCTATGGGACAATTGATGCTACCTACAACATATATGTAGTAGTAATAATATGATCGTCATCATGATCATTCTCTTTTTATTTTGTCCTTCTTGCCTTCATTCTCCTTTTTCCACTTAAAACAGTATATTTAGATGTGTATAGGTTTATTACAATAATGACACTCCACATTCTTGTATCATGTCTTATACTTGCTCCTGCTCTTCTCTCTACCATCCTTCGGTTTCTTTTAATGACTTCTCTCCTATTTTCAGTGACAAACACTTTACACTAAGATGAATAACCATGTGTCTTACTTTTCATCTCTTCATTAAAAGCATCACTTTTTGCCATTTGGAAAGAAACAATGCCATTAGGGGCTGAGTTTGTAATTGAAACCTAAAATATCTCCCAAGACTTTTGTAGATTATTCAATAGTCATACTCCCAAAAATTCATCATCAAAGTTGATACTTATCCTTGATAGTTGATCTAGGAGTCCTTAAAACTCATTTAAGTGATCTAAAATGGAAGAATTCTTCCTATACCTCAAATTCATGAAGCAATTCAACGAATACAATTTATTATTACTTAACATAGAAGTATACAAGGAGTCAATCTTCTCCCATAAAGTCCTAGCATGTGTCTCATTAGCAATGTGATTATAAACATTGTGTTCTACATATTGTCAAATAAAATCACATACATGTTGGTGCTCAAAATCTCATTCTTCATTAGACATAAAATCCAACTATTGCGTAGTTAGGAAGATGTAATTTCTTCACAAACAACAAACTTTTCATTTTACCCTTCCACAAATGATAATTTGTACCATTTAAAAGTAATTATCTTTGTATTTAACTCCATCATTCAAGCAAGTAAATATAGTCATAAATCAAGAACTCTAATGTCACTCTAATAGGGGAAATAATAACATAATAACCAATAATACCAAACTATGTGATGTATGTCATTTTACTCTAAGAGAATTTTCTAAGCTAATCATTTTCTTAAAAAACCATGCATTTAACATATTTTTATAAAAAACAGAGCATGTTTCAATTGTACTTAATTTATTTCATTTTGCCTAATTTTAGCATCAAAGCATAATTCATACATCTATAGTGTATATTTATCTTTTTTACTATTTTAGGAGAAAAATAATTTGAGATGGATCAAATTGATGGAAATAAAGACCCAAATTCATAACAAGCATCATGTGCAACCAAACTTAACCTGTTCTCGAAGTCTAATCCAAGAATGTGTGTTATTGTTGCGAGAATCAACTTGAGTTGAATTAAAATTGAAAAATCCAAGAATTAAATGCAAATCGATGCTAACCTTGCAAATTAGAAAAGAAACGAAATTCTCCAAATCAATCCTAGAAATTTCTCACCGTTAGCAATAATTTTCAATTTTCAATTGGGAAATATTTGATTTTATTGTAATTAATCTCAAATAACTTTTTCTAGTTAGTCCCCTATAAATAGAGGCCTAATAAGAGCACACAGGATACAATATCATTCTCTAGGGCCGAGCTATTGTTTTGTCTTGTCTCCATTTTTTATTTTTTCTGTTTTCAGTTTCCTACCGTTTAGTTTTTTATTTGGCGAGCTTAGTTGGATCTGCTACTAACTCTTTTCGGTTTGTTCTCTTTTATTATTTAATTTGCAAACTCTCTTAAATTTTCTAGTTTTATATTTTTGAATTTGCTTTATTCATTTTGCACTCAGTTTAATATATGTTTTATTGTTTAGACCTTTTATTTTATTCTAGTATTTCATTTACTTCATTTTTTATTTTAATTTTCCGATTATAATTTTATTTTACTGTTTTCAATTTCAATTATTCAATTTTATTTTATTGTTTATGATTCCAATTTGCACTTAAATTTAGGTTTATCTATTTTGTTAATTTTAAATTTAATTGCTGCACACTCTTTTGTTTTAATTAAAAGTAATTTTTATTTTGCATTTTATTCCAAAAAGTTTCAAATTTATTTAAAAGCACTCAATTTTATTTTTTTAAAATCTAGTTATTTAAATTTCAATTACTATGTTTTAATTTAATGTTTGTTATTATTGTGTTGTAATGTTTTATTATTATTATTATTTAGCTTCAATTTATTTTTGTTCTTTCATTTTATTATCATCAACTCTTATATACTAATACTTACTATTTTTAAAGAAAATAATGTGTGGTAATAAGTATGTTCCTATAATATGTAGTCAATACATAAAAGTAATAATGTTCTCATATTTGAAGAATAAAACAAGAGAAATCTTAAAGAAAATAATGTGTGGTAGTAAGTATGTTCCTATAATATGTAATCAATACATAAAAGTAATAATGTAATGTTCTCATATTTGAAGAATAAAATAAGAGAAATCTAAATTCAGCCACAATATGAAACTGATTTTTTCAATCACAAAAATTTAATTGGCGATTCTAATGGTTAAAATAAAGAACAATATGCTACAAATCTAGTGTTAAAATTTCAGCACAATCAAACGGTGAATAAAACAAAAATTGTAATTTTAGTGAGGCAACTTGGTAAATATGTCAAATAGTTTTCTATTCTTTATCTCTTATAAAGGTTATAAAAATTTATCACGCAAAGCAAAAATTGTAATTGTAATGAGGCGACTCAGTAAACATGTCAAATAATTTTCTGTTATTTATCTCTTTTAAAGACTACAAAAATTATTTCTCTATTTTGACCTAGAAAACCCCTCTCTACTTAAGTTAAATGAAATAAAATGAGTTTAACTAGTTTAAATTTTCTAAATACATAATTCACATATGGACGGATTTACGTGTGCCTACATGGACAAAACCCTCCCGTTGCAAACCACCTTCTTTATATATATATATATATATATATATATATATATATATATATATATATATATATATATATATATATATATATATATATATATATAAATAAAATTTAGATTTTTTATTTTTTTATCTTAATTTTTTATTTATAATAAATATCATATTTTTGTTATACAACTTTTCATTTATATTTTTTTTTCTTACTTTTTTCTATTTTTCAAATTTTTATCTTTCTGATCTCACAACTTCTGATTTTCCCACTGCGAGATTTTTTTTTCGTTAGATACTCATTTTGTCTTTTCATATTTTTATATTTTATTTTTTTATCACACATTAATTCTCATATTTTCTCTTTCACAATTTCACCTTATAACATAAAAATATTTTTTCTTTTAATTTTCAAATTTATCTTTCTTTATAATTTTATCTCTATAACATAAAAATTATATAATTTTTATTTATTAATTTTTTAATTTATTTTTGTCTTTTATTCAAGAAGACATTTTTTTTATAATTTCATTTCTATAACATAAAAATTATATTTTGTATTCTTTAGTTTTTATTTTGTTCAAGAAGACATAAAATAAAAAGTAAAAAATAATAAAAATGATATCTCGCAATAATTTTTTTATGTAAAAAAGTAAATAAAATTATTTTCTTTATTGTTTTTTTTATTATAACAATTAGTATATACAATATAAAAATATAAAATATTAATATAATTTTTTATTTGTTATAAATTAGTTAATTATTTTAATATTTTATAATACTCTATTTTGGTGTTAAAATATTAAAAAAATCAGTTTGAAATGTAAAAATATCTAAAAATAAAATTATAAACTATCTAAAATAGGATGAAATAAACTTTATTTTTTAAAATTTAAATTTAAGTAATAATATTAAATACATAATATATTTATTTTTATATGATAATTAATTTTTATATACTAGTCCCCTCATTTGAAATTCCAGAATCCACCCCTAATAGTTGGATGCTAAACCCAACATATTTTATGTTTTTATCATGGTATATGAGAGAAAGTCTAACTTCTTTTTGGTTATTATTTAGGGTCAAGAATTGTCCTTTTGTGAGTTAAAAGTACTTCTTGATTCAAAATATTAGAGAAGGCATGTTCGAAGTTTCACATCGTTTGTCTCATGTCATGTGATATAATTTAGATAACTATTATATTATTTCATATATTGTCAAATAGTTTTGTGTTGAAACCTTAATACCTAGTATTATTTTGTTTATATTTTATCTTTATTAGGTTTTGTTATGTCATACTTATTGACAAATTTTGAGTCATGTATATATATGATACATAATTTAAATGTGTTAGGATCATTATTTATTAAGTCAAATAATAAAGTGATCTCGACTAGATTAAAGTTTTGGCTAAAGGCATATGTCATGAAAATAAAATTGTATAGAGACCATAGAACAATTTCTAATTTGATGAGGGGTCAAATTGGAAATACCAAAACTTAAGTAATTACCTAATTCTGGTTATTTAAAGGGTCATGGTTCCCTTCCGGGAGCACACACATAGAACGTAAGTCTCGGTCCTGTTCCTTTCTTTCTTTCCCATCAAGAGAGAAAATCCAGGAGGGAAATACAGGTGCTCTATAAGGATATCATAATTATGGCTAATTCAGTGTACGCTTTCACATTCAATTTACAACATATTTATGTGTATGAGATATTGTTTATGTTTGATAGTTAGAATCAAAATCATGATTATAATTATTATTAATTTTTCAACAATTGGTATCGGAGCTGCCCATACTTGATTCATGTCTCGTTTAATTTACGGAACCCTAATTATGAAAATTAGGATTAATTTTGTTTTAAACAATTCAAATTATCCAATTTTTGTGAACCCTAAAATTTAAATTTGGGAGTAACATCCCCAATCTACTTCTTCTCGTTGATGGAATCGTGGAGGAAACAATGGATTCTTCTTCTTCTTCTTCGTTTTTCCCTTTTGTTTCGGTTTAAGTTTCAAGTTTTACTGAGAAAGAAATAGTATTTCAAGTTTCAATCTTTCTTGTATTGGATTCTTTGTTCTCTTTGAATCTTTTTTTTTTGGCTTTGTTTTCGCTTTCTTTTCATGGTGGATATGGATGGGTTTGGAATTGGGGGTGATGTTAGGGGAGTTCCCAACATAGAGGATCTTAGGAAACTAGTGAATGTTTACTAGGTGTGACTGTTCTTGTTGGAATTCTTTTAATTTATGGTTTCTTTTTTGGGTATAGGTTATTGCTGTTAAATCCTCTTTTTAGGGTTTAGATGGTTGCCGTTAAATTTTTTATTGGATTTAGGTGGTTGTTGTTCATTCCCTTGATTTGTTTAGGGGAGGTGTTCATCCTTAGTGAGATTCTAAGAATGTGTTTTCATCCCTTTGATTTGTTCGGGGAGGTGTTCATCCTTAGTGAGATTCTAAGGAGATAATTGTCTTTTGAATTATATTGGTTGTTATCCTTAGTTCACACACAATAGCCTTTTAAGCTTCAGGTTCTAAATCATTAAAGGGCAAGCCGTGTATCTGAACCACAACCTTCACTTATAACTGGTAGTTTATGAATTCTAGAGAGTTTTTATTCTGCTAAGGATGACCTTGTTTTCTTAAGGTTGATATCTCTTCCCAAGGGACCGGGTCAAGTTCGGATTTGGGTCTGAATACCTTTTCGGAGCATCCTCTGTCAGCGGTGGTTCACGTCGGTGGATGTCGCTGATATATAAATAAAATATTCAATTTTTGGTAGTTTAATATATTTTTGTGAGCAAATTTAGTCAAGAAGTAACCAAAGTAACCTCTCTTGAATTGGGCAGTTCATGAAAAATATTGAATGTTAGTGTTTGTGTATATTCATGCAAGTATTAGTCGACCCAAAGGAAGATTAATATTTGGCCGAATTACATACACACTTGTAATGATAAACATGTGATAATTATAAATGTTTGTTTTGTCGATGATAAATCAATCCAAAGACTGGTTTGTTGTTGGACGTGTTTTATTGTCAATGTTTGATTATTACAACAAGATACCCGTAGTAGATTAATATTATTGTCCAAAGACTTGATATTGATGGTGAATTGGGTGTCTTGAGATGAGTTAAACCATTATTTGAATATATATTTATAATTATTTATATTTTTATATAATGTGAGCATAATTAGTTTATTTCTCGTGTTCTAAATTCAGCTACAATTGCTTCTGTATCTACAAATTTAATTTTTATTCCGATCCTCAATGGAACAAATTTTAAGGACTGGAAAGATAACATTGATATTATTCTTGGCTGCATGGATATAGATCTTGCGTTAAGGACTGAGCAACTCCCTACTGTTATGGATTCAAGTACCTTTGAACAGAAGAGAGATTATGAGAAGTGAGATCGCTCAAATCGCATGAGTCTAATGATCATTAAGCGTGACATCCCAGAGGTGTTTAGGGGCATTGTTTCTGAAAACATCACAAGTGCCAAAGAATTCCTTGCTGAAATTGAGCAGCGCTTTGCAAAAAGCGATAAGGCAGAGGCAAACACTCTTCTTCAGAACTTGATCTCCATGAAATATCGAGGCAAAGAAAATATCAGGAAGTACATTATGAGCATGTCTAATATTGTTTTTAAACTCAAGGAACTAAAGTTTGAACTCTAAGAAGACTTGCTCATTCATTTGGTGTTGATTTCTCTTTCCGCAATGTTTAATCAGCTTTAAGGTATCTTACAACTCGTCAGAAGGATAAATTGTCTCTTAATGAGATCATTTCACGCTACGTGCAAGAAGAGTAAAGATTAAAGCAAGACAAAACAGAACGTGTTCATTTTGCAAGCACCTCCAAGGCTAAGGGCAAAAGAAAGAGATCGGAGGATCCTAAGAAGGAAGCTCGCTAAGGGTTTAGAAAAAAAGAAACAAACTCAAGAAAATAAATGTTTCTTTTGTAATAAGACTAGACATGTAAAGAAAAAATGTGCTAAATACCATGCTTGTGCGTGAAAAGAAAGGGTTGCATAAATTACCGGAAGCCAACTGATTCTGAAATATGAATATACGGTGAAAATGGAAAATCGGTGGAGATGAAGGCTATTGGGCATTTTAGATTATTATTATGTACTCGGTTATTTATTTTAAAAGGCACTTTTGTTGTGTCGTCATTTAGATGGAATTTGGTTTCAGTTTCTTATTTGGACAAATTAGGTTATTTGTGTTCATTTGGAAACAATAAGTTCAGTTTGTTTTTTAATTCAAATATTATTGGAACTGGTTCACTTTTGGCTTATGATAATTTGTATTTACTTGATACTTGTGACCCCTATAATAAAATCCTTAATACAGAATCTCGTGGTACTAAACGTAAAATTGAAAATACTCACTCAGATGCATTATGACACAAGTGCTCAGGTCACAATCGAATCGTGGTGCTTGGGCTTGTGTTACACTCTTAAAGATATGGTAAGGAGTATGATTTGTCATTCCACCTTACCGGAATCACTCTGGGGAGAGGCACTAAAGACGACAACTTATATTCTAAATAGTGTACCAATTAAAGTAGCTACCAAAACATCTTATGAGCTTTGGACTGGACGACAGCCTAGTCTGAAGCATTTCCATGTGTGGGGTTGTCCAGCTGAGTCAATGCCTTATAAGCCAAATGAAAAGAAATTGGACTCCCAAACAGTAAGTAGTTATTTTGTTGGTTATGCTAAAAGATCCAAGAGATATAAATTTTATGATCTCACATTAAATACAATATTTTGAAATGGGAACTGCTATATTCTTTGAGGACATTGAGTTTGGGAGGAAGAATAAGATTAAGAACTTTATCTTGGAGGAAGAATCGGTAACAAGTTCAAAACCGATTCAAACAGTTACTTTTGATAAAGTAAGTTCGGAACCTGCACAAGACATTGATAATGAACCCCATACTCAAGATGATTTGACTGTTCGTCAAGAACAAACTCAAGATCCTCAAGAACCTATGCATCATGAGCTGGGGATACTCTAGTTGCTAAGGGAGACAAGTTTAGTCTCAATCAGTGCCCAAAGGGGAATTTAGAAATAGAGGAAATGCATAAGATTCCCTATGCATCATCTGTAGGGTGTTTGATCTATGCCCAAGTATGTACGCGTTCAGACATAACATACATAGTTGGGATTCTAGGCAGATATTTAAGCAATCCAGGAATGAACCATTGGAAAGCAGCAAAAAGAGTCATAAGATATTTAAAGAGAACAAAAGATTATATGCTCACATATAGGAGTTCAGACTAGTTGGAGATCGTTGGGTTTTCTGACTCAGACTTTGCAGGATGTCAAGATAATTTGAAATCCACTTTAGGTTACATTTTCATGTTGGCAGGTGGTGTAGTTTCTTGGCGCAGTGTCAAGCAAACCCTTACAGTCTCATCCATTATAGCAACAAAATTTGTAGCATGCTATGAGGCATCAAATCATGAAATATGGTTGAGAAATTTTGTCACGGGTACGCAAATTGTGAAAGGCATTGAAAAATCACTTAAGTTATATTGTGACAACAAATCAGCTAATTGTTAAGAAAAGAGTACAAAGTGGATAGATTTCTATAGAACACTTAAGGACAAACTCCATGATAGCAGATCCTCTAACTAAAGGACTTCCGCCTAAGGTCTTTCATGAGCATGTTGCTCACATGGGTGTTTTACGAGTTTGAGGAATTTGTGGTTTAGTGGGAGTTAGTCATTTTCATATATTTTATGTTCTATGTTTAATTTCATGTATGTATACATTAATTTTTTGGACATATTTAGTTATCTATAGATATGCAGTTTTTCGTTCATTCATTACACTTTGTACATTAAGGTTATTATATCGATCTCGATAAGTTAAAGTTTGAACCAGTTGAAAATAGACGTGTAAAAATCACCTTCACGAAATTTTCATGCTACACATTTCATGATGAATCTATGTCATTTGGTTATGTCGGGATTAGTAATCATTATTGGTTTTAGTTGTGGTGATGCAATGAAAAGTTGGTTTGGTTCTATATCCTGATATGATCAATGGACGAGACTTTTGGAGTATGCTAAAGAAATATAATGACAATTTTGAGCTCATAAAGTCTAACACATTTGTAAGGTTGTAAGGACATATATATTTGTGACCAGTAGGAGATTGTTGACAAATTTTGGGTCATGTATATATATGATACATAATTTAAATGTGTTATGACCATTATTTATTAAGTCAAATAATAAAGTGATCTGACTAAATTAAAGTTTTGGCTAAAGACATATGTCACGAAAATAAAATTATGTAGAGACCATAGAAAAATTTCTAATTTGATGAAGGGCCAAATTGTAAATACTAAAATTTAAGTAATTAACCTAATTCGGTTATTTAAAGGGTCATGGTCCCCTTCGGGAGCATACACACGTAACGTAAGTCTCAGCCTCATTCCTTTCTTTCTATTCCCATCAAAAGAGAAAATCCAGGAGGAAATACAAGTGTTCTTCGGGTGAAAGATTATAGTATTAGATAGTGTTTATGTTTGATAGTTAGAATCAAAATCAGGATTATAATTATTATTAATTTTTTAACAATACTTTCTAGATTTTATTATTTCTATTTGTCATATATTAAATTTTATCTTAATAAAATAATTATATTTTAAAGGATTAAAAAGAATTGATGATTAAATTTTTTTATTACTTTTCACTAATTAAATAGGAATTAAATAATTAAATAATTTTACTATAAATTATTTATTTAATATTTATTAACATTTTAAAATGATAAATTAAAAAATAATTAATATATATATATAATCAAAGATTTTAAGTGTTAAAATATAATAATAATAATAATAATAATAATAAATATTTTATATCCATGATTAAATTTTTTTTATAGGCATATTTTAATATAAGTATAATAAATTTAAATATATATTTAATTAATAATAATTATAAAATTATAAATATTTATATATGTATAAAAATAATATATATATATATATATATATAAATATTAAAATCAATTTATTATAAATATAATTATTTAAAAAATAATTTGAAATAAGAACATATTTAAGATGAAAAAAAATTCAAAACCTAACTAAGATAAAATGATGATTTAATTTCTAAAGTAAAGCGACGGACGAAAATGCTAGGAAAATCATGTGTGGGGATTGGGCGGTAAAATCGCCTCATCCGTTCCCTACTAGGGATGGGGCATAGGAAAGCTTTTTTCATAAATCCTTTAAATTATTTTTCAATTCAAGTCCAAAAGAATTATTTTATTATATAAGGAAGTAAATCACACTTTTGGAAATAATTTTGATTAATTATTTTTTTGTTGTACTCACAAAAAAAAACGGTAATTGTTTTATATGTATAATGATAGTTTACTCACCAAAACAAAGTATTTTGATTAATTATTTTCAATTGATACTTTTTAAAAATATGATAATTAAAAGACAAAGCATCATGTAAGATTAGATAAATTCAAGAAATTCAACAATAATAAATAAAAGATATAAGCTTTTCGCTAATTTATATCACTACAAGAAAAATTCATTTTAGCAACCAAAAAAATCGGTCGCTAATGTCAAAAAATCGATCGCTAATCAGTTAGCGATCGAAATTAGCGACCAAAAGCGTCGTCGCAAAAAGCCAAGTCGCTAATGTGTTAGCGACCGATTTTATTTCGATCGCAAAATAGCGATCGAAATTAATATATCCAATTGGTCGCTAAATCGGTGACAAAGTTAAAAAAATAGCGATCGATTTAGATCGATCGCTAAATCAATAACAAAGTTAAAAAAATAGCAACCAATTTAAATCGGTCACTAAATAAATAACAAAGTTAATTATTTTTATTTATTTAGATTTTTAATTTATTTCCCTATTTATTGTTATTGTCGGGATTCAAACCGTGCACCTTAGTGTTGGAGAGTGAAACTCCAACCACTCGAGCTACTAGAATTTTTTAATAATAACTTACAAATAAATTATATTTATATACAAATAAATATATATCCGTATAAATATATAAATATAAAATGTATAAATAAAAATAAATTTATATATTTTAATATTGTTATATTTATACATTGATATATTTAAATATTGATATATTTATATATTGATATATTTATATCTTTATATTTTTACATATATTTATATCTTTCCATATTTATATATAAAGATATTAGTTTTGTATACAAATAATATTATAATATAGTATATTATACTATTAGTATAGTATACAAATTATATATTAGTATAGTATAGTATACAAATTATTAATTTTGTAATTTATATACAATGAAAATAATATAATGGTATATTAGTATAGTATAGTATATTTGTATTCTAATTTTTAATTAAATTAAAATTATGCTAATAATGTATAATAATATATGAGGGGATAATAAATTTAATCCAATTACTTTTATAAATATATAAATATAAAATCTATAAAATATTAAAAATGATATTATATTTTTAAAAATAAATATTAGAAAAAGGTTTAAAAACATATATAAATTATATTTATATGTCCAAAATATTAAAGATATCCACATTTAAAAAAACACTAAAAAATATTAAAAATTATACTTTAAATTGATGAAAATATTTTTAAAAAGTTATATTTATTAAAGTATTAAAAAATATTTTGTAATATATAAATTAAAAAAATATCATTAAATTTTTTAAAAATTATTAGTTTTGTAATTTATACACAATAAAAATAAATTACAAATATTATAACTTAATGGTATATTAATATAATATAATATATTTGTATTCTAATTTTTAATTAAACTAAAATTACGCTAATAATGTATAATAATATATGAGGGGATAATATTGTATATATATATATATATATTTATATATTTATATATTTATATATTTAAATATTTATATTTTGATATATTTATATATTTAAATGTTAACCGCTCTTAAAAGTGATAATTGACACATATATGATAGCGGTTCCACTTTAACCGCTCTTAAAAGTGACCATATGATAACGGCTCCACTTGAATCAGCTATCTAAACTATATTTTTAATAGCGGTTAGTTCTAGAACCGCTATCTAAAGTCTCGAGTCAATTTCATTATGATCGATTAAATTTTCAAATAATCGATTATATTCGATAACTTTTTCAAATAATTAATTATAATCGATTAGTTTTTTAAATAATTGATTAGAATTGATTAGTTTTTCAAATTATAGATTATAATTGATTAATTTCTCAAATATATATTAAAAAATATAAAATATAAAATCTATAAAATATTAAGAATGATATTATATTTTTAAAAACAAATATTAGAAAAAGGTTTAAAAACATGTATAAATTATATATATATGTCCAAAATATTAAAGATATCCACATTTAAACAAATACTAAAACATATTAAAAGTTATACTTTAAATTAATGAAAATATTTAAAAAAGTTATATTTATTAAAGTATTAAAAAATATTTTGTAATATATAAGTTAAAAAAATTATCATTAAAATTTTTAAAAATTATTAGTTTTGTAATTTATATACAATGAAAATAATATAATGGTATATTAGTATAGTATAGTATATTTGTATTCTAATTTTTAATTAAACTAAAATTACGCTAATAATGTATAATAATATATGAGGGGATAATAAATTTAATCCAATTACTTTTATAAATATATAAATATAAAATCTATAAAATATTAAGAATGATATTATATTTTTAAAAACAAATATTAGAAAAAGGTTTAAAAACATGTATAAATTATATTTATATGTCCAAAATATTAAAGATATCCACATTTAAAAAAATACTAAAAAATATTGAAAGTTATACTTTAAATTAATGAAAATATTTAAAAAAAGTTATATTTATTAAAGTATTAAAAAATATTTTGTAATATATAAGTTAAAAAAATTATCATTAAAATTTTTAAAAATTATTAGTTTTGTAATTTATATATAATGAAAATAATATAATGGTATATTAGTATAGTATAATATATTTGTATTCTATTTTTTAATTAAACTAAAATTACGCTAATAATGTATAATAATATGAGGGGATAATAAATTTAATCCAATTACATTTATTTATATATATATATATATATATATCCTTTTTTAACTTTTTTTTCTTTTTAAACTTCTCACATTCTACATTGTTTTTAAACTCTATCATTTTTACTATATTATAATAATACATACAATTTAAAAACTAAACTAAAAAAAGTAAGTTTAAATTTATAAAAAAATACATTACTAAAAGTATCATATTATATTAAGATTTTCATTATTTTCGTTAATTATAAATTTAAATGTGTTTCATAAATAAAATTATAAATTTAAATGTATTTCCACTTTTGATCCATCATAAATAAAAATAAATAGTCTCTTATAAATGTTGTTCTATTTTAATCCATCATTAAATTTGTTTTATATACAAATTTGATGACTTATCATATTATTAAAAATTTGGATGAAATAATTATGTATAATACTTTTTTTAGTATATTATGAAATTTGTTAAAATGTTAGATCTTATTAGAAAAAAATATGGGTTAAGTGATCAAACACACTTAACCCATATTTATTTATTTTTACATGATATAATTCTTGAAAGTTATTTCAAACCTTTTGTAGAGTGTTCCGGCGTTGTTAGAGCTACCTCATTTGTCTTTTAATTTTTATGTTTTTTTAGTGATAATCTCTCTTCAGGTAGAATAATATATTGTAATGATTTTAATGTACATAAATATATAATTTCAGATTTTTAATAATAAAATTAAACTATTAAGACTAATAATAAATTTAATTATGTAAATTTAGTATTCTAGAAACTAACATTCATAGTTTGTCTTTGTATTAAAATGTATAAGATAAATGATTTATAATAACTTAAAAATAATAAGCTAGTATTATCATAAATTTATTAAAAGTATAATTAAATCGCTATTTTCAATTATGCAATGTTTAGAATTGTGTTTTTAATTGTGAAAATTGAAATATATTAAAAAGACTATAATTTTAATTTATATTCAACGATTTTTAATATAAATTAAGTATATTTTGAATATAAATTTAAAAATATTTTAACCTTCATAAATTACTATAAAAAAATATATCCTTCATGTATTAAAATAACATTTTATGTTTTAATTTTTATATTTAATGTCCTTTATTTTTAATGTTTCTGCATATACGTGGACTAACTATATTAAAAGATTTACTCAAATCTAATTTATGTTTTGTGTTAATTATATTTTACACCATATTATTTCTATTTTAAAATATGTTTAATTAAATATATTATAGATATTAATTAATAATAATATTAATATTAAAAATTTTTTGGTATATCAATTATATGACAATAACTATGATTTAAGATAATATATCTATTCAATGTAAATAATGCATTTTCATTTTAGTTTTTGAAATATAAATTCTACTTGATTTCGTACAATTTTATTTTTAATATCTATTAATTTTTTTAGTATATTAAAATAAATACTTTACTAAGATTATGTTAATCATGTAAATTATCATTAATTTATTTGTGATACGACTTTCTAAAATAAAAATTGAAATATTTTTATATTTTGTTTCTTCTTCCACCAATGTTAAGTATAAGTTAATTTCAACTAATTAACCTATATATTGTTTAACTATATCATCTATTATAAAAAAAATAATTATTAATCTGCCCATAAAATTAATTTAATAACAAAATTCAAAAAATTATATTAAACTTAAAAAGACTTAATTTTAAGATTGTTGCAATAACACTCCACTTGTATGTAAATTGTATTAACTCTTTTAAGTATTTTTGCAAAATATTATACTGTGTAATCCAATAACAGTACAGTTATAAGAGTAAACAAAATGTATAACATAAAATAAATATTAATAATATATTTTTACATCATGTTTCTAATTTTTATTATTTCAATTTATTAAAATGTCACCATGATTTAACTAATCACAATAATTAATTAGGAGAGTTAGCTTATAAAAAAATTAAGAAAATTCTTCCTTTAATTATTTATTTTCATTTACAATTTTAGTTTCTATTGAAAAAAGCTAAAACACAATCTTAATTCAATTTTCAAATTTGCATATCTTCATTTACCTTTTAATTAATATTTTATGATACACTAAATTGTATATTAGATCTAATATTTAATTAGAATAGACAAAACAAACACATACAATGGATATCTTCACAAATACAAGGGTTAATTGTTTCTGGAACCTGAATGATGATTTGCAAATATCTTCACCAATTGTATTACACGAACCCAATAAATGACCCTATTATAATATACTTCATCTAGACTAGACAAACCAAAAAAACAATATTCTCATTCAAACTCTAATCAAATCAGGACCAAACCCTAAAGAAAATTAGTCCAAACCAATACTTACCAGACAACCATAACCCAAAACCAAACATTATCATTCAAACTCAAATCAGATCATTCTCGACCCATACAACACACTAATCTAAAATCAAGTTCAGATTCAATCTTGACCCATCCTGCATCAAACAAAATAAACTGATCACCAACAAAGTCATTCCCATGTCCAAGCAAAAAAAGGAAGAAGTATACAAAAACAAAAAAAACAAAAAAAAAAACAAAGACACAATAAATCAACGCAGAAGGAAAAATGCAAACAAACTCTCACAGCAAGCTGAGATGATTCGGGGAGGCATAGCCAAGATAGGTGAGCGGCGGAGATGCGTAGAGGCCGAGATGGGGTAACGCAACTAGGGTTTTGGCGAAGAGGGGAAAGGGGTATTGGAACAAGGGTGGAGACTGCGACCATGGAGAAGTGAGGGTGGTGGGGGATGCGGTTTGTTTCGTGGTGGGCATATGAGCTGCGGTGGTTCGCGGTGGAGACTCGTGATGGTCGTCGATGATGTTGGATAGAGGCCACACGACGTGACTAAGGCTCTTGGTGGCTGATTGGTGACGAGGGGGACTGGCTAGGAGGTGTTGGGACCGACAGTGCATGCATGATTGATTATTTCAAAAAGAAGAGAA
Organism: Sphenostylis stenocarpa; assembly: GCA_963425845.1. Lineage (NCBI taxonomy): Eukaryota > Viridiplantae > Streptophyta > Magnoliopsida > Fabales > Fabaceae > Sphenostylis > Sphenostylis stenocarpa. The sequence goes on from OY731408.1 coordinate 30,831,249, forward strand.
TTTCATTTTAATTTGTTTTATAGGACTTACCGGCGGACTTGATGGCATTACCGACAGATATGCTCACCTGTATTTTACTTATGGATATTATCGATGAAAATGTCCTTAGGTAAAGGTTAAAAAAAGCACCCTATTTTCTGATGAATATTACTGACAAATTATGTATAAGGTGTAAACCATCGCGCCTAACTGAGAATGTAAATCCTAACTTAACAAAGTAAGTCAAAGCTGAGTAAATAAAGGAAAGACGAACTGCGACTATCCGACTAGAGATCTTACTTTATTAGCCAAGATAATGTAAAGGTAACGTGCACTTTTAGAGTAGGTTGGGCCAACTTATTCACATATAAATACATCGATAATGATAAATTATTGATGATCTTTTACCGACAAATATTACATTATTACCTACGGAACCCACGAATTATATTTTTTTATTATTTATTTACCTACAGACAGAATGAAATTACTGAAGGATTAGACCCTTTTAATATAAACATCCATAAAAAAATCCAACAATAAAATTGAAAAAAAATAATAGATACATATTTTCCAACAGATCGGATTATGTTAATAGTAGTTTTACCAATTTACGGATAGATAAATCCGTTAGTAATATCTATTTATTGACACTCATCATCCATAAAATTCTGTCGAAAAATCACAATTTTCTTATAATAAAATTAATTCTCTATTAAGGTAATGTTAATCATATAAATTATTATTAATTTATTTATGATACGACTTTCTAAAATGAAATTTGAAATAATATTTTTGTTATTTTCTTTCATGTACTTTTGTGTTAATGTGAGGTAAGTTTTGTGAGAAGATTTATCCAAAAAAATTTAATTCACCTCTTAAAAAATGTGATCTAAGTTTTGTGAGAAGATTTATCCAATTTTTTTTTTTAATTCACCTCTTACAAAACTTAACTTGCAACTTGTGAGATAGGGTTTAAAGTTTGATATTTTTCGACTGGGTTACTTTTAATATTGTTTTGAAAAATAAAAATATAATACCTTCTAAACAAATAAGTTAGAAATGAAAAAAGAGTTTTAGAATTAATCTTAGAATTCAAGAAAAAAAATCAAATACATAAAAAAAGATTATGATTACTTTGAGATATTTTAATTGTTGTTTAGAACAAGATTTTAATATTATCTCTCAGTATCAATACGCTATAGTAAAATAAAATAAACAAAATAAAAGTATGTGCAGCGTTTAGTAATTTAACCAAAATATTTATAATTGTACGAAACTAGATTGTTTTAACTAATTTAATTTTTTAATTAATATATAGAAAAATATTCATTTGAAGTTCATTTATCACAAGCTCTTTCTCTCTACTTATATAAAATTTTTGATTTATAGAATTTTTTTAACAAAATTATAGAATAACTTCATTTATTTAAATTGAATTATTTTTAAACATTTTAACATTTAAAAAAAAACATTTCATTCAATATTTTTTTTATTGCAACCAAATTGATAAAAAATAAAACAACTAAAATTTTTAATTTTAAAAAAATTAACATTGACAATAGTATAATTTTTATTATTAGGTAGTTAATTTTAGCTGTAATTAATATTTATTCTTCCTACTGAAAAAGGATTTTTTTAAGGCCCATAATTTGTATATATTTTTCTTCCATCCAATGTTAAGTATACTTCAATTTTAATTAATTAACATATATATTGTTTAACTATATCAAACATCTTTTATTCTAAATAATTTATTATCAACTTTAACCATTAATCTCTCTATAAATTGGTTGATTAATTTAATAAAAATATTTGTTCCAAATATAATATTAAACTTAAAATGGCTTAATTTTAAGAATTTTTTATTACTATAATATGTAACATAAGAGTGTGACAGTTATAAAATTAAACAAAGTATTAGTATATGATCGACATAGTAGTATTTTTAAATCAATTTTTCTAATGAAATCATTTTAATATAATATTTATTATCAGTTATAATTTGAAATTATAAAATCATAATTGATGTTTAGTTAAAAAAGAAGTGAAACTCATAAAATTTAAATGTTCAAATCTTACATGCAAATATAATTTTAACATCAACTAACACAATTTAACTTTAAAATGTAATATTAAATGGATTATATCCAAAATCTATATACCAAAATTGAATTTATATGGTCTTGTCTCTATGTGGACTGATTAAAAAATAGTACTCAAAACTGTGCTTCTTCTTCTCCTTTAAAATTTTTTACATCACATCTTTTCGTTTCAAAATAGAATTTTCAAATTAAATAAAATAAATGAAAAATTTATAATGTCTTTGATTAAATTTTAAGTTACTGTAACAATGTATTTACATTTAATTTTCAAAAAATATAAAAAAATTCAATTTTATTTTTAATGCTCATTAATTTTTTTATACATTATAATTAATATTCTAATAAGGTCATATTAATAATATAATCTATCATTAATTTATTTATGATATGACTTTCTAAAATAAAAATTGAAATAATAGTTTTATTATTTTTTATCGATTAACATTTTTTTTATTCATATGACGTAAGTTTTGTAAGAAGATTGATCCAACCTTTTTAATCCACCCTTCATAAGAAAAATCGGATTATTGTCTTTGATGGCAAACCAATCTTAAGAGGAAATGCTTTTTTGGCGCCCATAAGCCTCACTGAGATCTTAAGAAATAAAAAATATATGAAAAAAAATGCAAGAAAAAAAAAAAAAAAAAAGAGGCACGGGATACTTCCAATATTTCTAAGATTGAGATCTTCAAATTATTTTTCTGAAGTTTTGAAGGGTTACAAGAGGTATCATGTCCGTATTTTAATTTGTAGGGATTTTCCTGCATTTGATATATATATATATATATATATATATATATATATATATATATATATATATATATATATATATATATATATATATATATATATATATATATATTTGGATTGTGTTTTTTCTGACTCAATTGTGTTTTTTATTTTTTGACTTGATTGTGTTTCTTGACACATGATTGTGTTTTCTGTGATATACCTAATATGGAAATCTATCCTTTCATATTCATTAACTTCGATATATCTAATAAGCATTTATATATTTTATACAACTGGTATGCTTCGGCCCGTTTTTTTCACAGGCTAGTGCAATTGCTTTTAGGACCCTTTATTTTTCACACGCACTCCCTAATTTTTTAAAAAGACAATAACGTCGCTGTGATTTTTTTTTTTAGTTCGAGGTTTGATGTGTCTCTCTTGATTGAGCATTAGGGTTTATAGAGTTTAATAATTTAGCCAAATTATCTCACAATCGAAATAAATTTGACTATTTCATTTTAATTATTTTTTAAATTCTTTAACATTTGAAAAACTATTCATCCAACACATTCTTAAAGTTTGTTTATGTAAATACCATAATTCAAGTCATATAAAATTGGAAAATATACCAAGACATAAAACATATTTTAATATATTATTATTATAGTAACATTTTCATTATACTTTTCTTTAGGTTTTAGAATTATTTTAATATTTTAAAATTTAATTTGTATTAATTATAATTTTACTATTATTTTAAGCATACATTATACATTTATTATTCATAATATTTTTTATTTTAATTATTTATAATAATTATTGAATTTAGATATGACATACCATTGACAGTCCGTGGGTCCCACAATCGGAGACTGTCACTTTTCCACAAAATTACTGTTATTTAATATCTTTTCAAGTTTTTCAGAAATCAAATTATGTAACTTCCAGCCATTTTTTCATAAACAGCAAACACATCAATTAATCAAGAAAATTCAAGTTGTTACAAAATGAAATCTTCGTAACATCATTCATTCAATTCCTTGGTTGGGGAAAAATAAAGGACGAATTAACCTCAAACAAATGATCAATGGATATCACTGCATACAAGGGTTAATTGTTTCTGGAACCCTGAATCATGATTTGCAAATATCTTCACAAATGGTATTACCAAGCATGATCTTGAAAGAATTGAAGGTCCATCTTCTGTGTGGAACTCTTACTGTTCACTGCTTCCTTCAACTTTCTCCCTAATGCAAATGCTAGAGGAGGAGGCACAGCATTACCAATCTGTCTGTGCTTGTGAATGATATTGCCAGAAAATTTATAGCTATCTGGGAATCCCTGCATTCATAATAGATGAAAATATGTTTAGCTATAAAGATTATACCAAATTATGTGATGCATGACTGTTTCTTAGGCAAAGATAACAAGGATAGTTTTGGCATTAATTATTAAGGATTACTATGCTCGGTATTTAATCATAGAAATTAATTCCTTTGATATATCTATTAAAACAACTAATTGATAACAATCAAGATCTTTTAACTGTCCATATATTCAGGAAACTTCCATAACAATTCAAAACTAATAGAAATTTCAATTTGTTAGGATTCCATTTCTTATCAAAACAAGAGTTATCAACTTACTTGTGATCGAGCACATTCACGAACAGTAAGAATCCTATCTTGGTCAGGGTGGAAGCACATTCCAACCTTCCCCATTGGTTGAGGGTCTGTAATGGAAGTTGGGAAATTCCCTTGCCAATCCAACCTACCAAATAGTCCCTTCCATTGATTGTGCCGCTTAGCCGTGTTGGGCAAGCACCATGGTATCAAATCAACAACTTGTCCATTAGACAATGTTACCTGCATTTCATTAGGTTTCATAAATTAGATAGATCACAAATATTGTTATGCTAAAGTTCACAAGAATTTAGCTTCACCGTTTCCTTTGGAAGATCACGCCAATCAGCACCTGGCCTCTTGGGGATTTTCTTGCATCGAATCAAGTTTAATTCATTCATCTCCTTGGAAATATGATCAGTCAAGACTACCATCTCTCCGCGAATCTTCTTTTGAAACCATGATACAACATCATTTTGATACTGCACAACATAAAACACAGGCAAATAGTCAGTGAAAATTTAAGAGTGGAGGAATGCGATGTATCTTGCCTATTGTACATACGTCCATGTTTCCTTTTGCGGCTCCATTGCCAACAGCTGGGAGATCACCAATGGTATCTTTAACGGTTATTGCACGTAACGGAGCACCATTTGCAGTACTGCGGACAGCAGCATATTGTACTCCCTCAGATAATGTGATCTTCAACTCGGGTGCCGAAAAGACATGCATTGGTTCTGGCCACTCAGGAAGCACATCATCAGGACAGGCTGCCCATATGAATGCCCTTTTTCTTGATTGAGAAACCCCAAATGCTCCAGCCTCAAGGATACCAAACCTCACCTTTTTGACCAAGTAAAAATAAAACACTCACTTCAAGTTTTATTCATCAAAAGAGTGCAATTATTCAACGAAGAAGGTAGCAGTAATTTTACCTGATAACCCATCTCAAGAAGAGAAGCCAAGGTTAAACGGAATGTCTGTCCTTTATTGAAAGACACAAAGTTTCTCACATTCTCCAACAAGAAATACCTTGGCCTGAAATAATCAGCAAACGATAAGAATGCTAATATCATCTCACACTGGACTTTGCTCCAACTGCTCTGGCTAAATCTATTCATCCCGGAGAAACCCTGAAAGCAAAAACAACACATTAGTGAACAATTACCCGATAAAATATTCATCAGCAAAAAAAAAGAAAAAAGAAGCCAACAGCTAGAGAGACCTGGCATGGAGGACCCCCATTAATGAAATCAACTTGTCCAGGAAATGGTAAACTACTTATTTCTTTCTCATCAAGCTTTGCAGCCAATTCTGCAGCATCAGATGTTGAGATACAATCATCTATGTCCCCACACTTCTCCATTATGGCCCTACATTATAATAAATCAACCATGTCACTTAAACAGGTTCCACACCTTTCAACAGTTGGCCAGGAATATGTTATCCAAATGGGATTATTTACCTAAGAATAACATTGCAATTGTTAATGAAAACCAATGCCTCAGGATGATTAGCTTTAAATGCTTCACCAGCAGGTTCTTCATACTCAATAGCCCATTTAGTTGATGAAACACCTGAACCATTTTAGCAATAAAATAAACGTTATATTATGCATTGGAAGCAGATACAGTTTGGTTTCTTGCTATAATATTGTAGTTAAGATTACCTGACAGCTCCAACCCCTGTGATAAACCACCACAACCTGCAAAGATGTCCAAGGTTGCTAAACGTTTTTCATCTAATCTTTTAACTTTACAGGGCTCTGGAAGTTCATCTCCCTCTTTACATTTTCCTTTTCTCTTTCTCGCTGCATCATCCGATGATTGTCCATTTGAATATTTCACTTTTATATGAGCTGGCAACTGTCAAAAATTGAAAAATATTATTAGTTAATTATCGAAAATCAAAACCTGCACTTTTCCAGCTACACGTGAAAGTGAAATTGATGTCACGAAGAAGAACAATGATGATGATATCCTAAGCAAAACTAAAGTACTTTTTAGTTTAATTACAAAATATAACAGATAGGAAATTATATAAAGCCTTTACAAAGAATTAAAACTTTCAAATTGGATTTAATTTTAATCAACTAACAAGGCCATGTTTTACAATAACAATCTGCAGTATCATTATGACACCACCAGTTTACTACAGTGTAGCACTTTCTCGTTTACTAACAATTTAAAAATATTTAACATATTTTAGTGGGTCAAATATGCGCTTCTTAAAATTTTACTACTGAAGGTAAATATAATGTGGAACCAGGCAACGAAGCTTTCGATAGATTCTATCACACAGCAACACTCCACAAAACAATTATTTTTAGCCGGTACTACAAATAGGCGGTTGCCTTGCCAGTTATTAAATGACTAGGGAACAGAATACAACATAGAGGATAAGAGCAGATAAATATGACTTAGTTCAAAATCATGACTTCGAATAGGCCAAATTTATTTAAAATGTAATTAAAAAAACTATAATATTCATAAAATCTCAATACATTGCAGATTTATCCACTGGATTAACAAGCATATTGGATGCTTGTATAAAAGAGCCAACTACACAATACCTTTTTCAGTGAGCCGGTGGCAGGATCATATAAGAGCTCGCAGAAAAATACATTTTGGAACATTCCGGGGGCGCTGCAATCCGGAATGTCACTCTTCTTTCTAACTTCACATTTCCCTTCAATGGAGTCTACAGATATTGTATGTGTTTCGTCACTGTAATACACCTAAAATATAAATTATGAAATAGTAGTCAGTACAAAAAACTTAAAGATGAGATACACAAAAGTAGAACCAAAACAAAATAAAGCAATATGCACAAATAGCAGTTCACTTATCATGGCCAGATCAAGCATGGATGATTTAGGAAAAATAATATTATAAAATCCACATATTCCTGCTATCTAAGACTTGTACAAAAGCCATAGCCACTTTTACTCTCTTTCAGTAAAATCATTTGTTATTCCTCTCCCATGTGCATGTGTACATCTTGATTCAAGATCAATTATTAACTTTTAAGCAGCTTATACCTCTTGTATATCAGAACAGTATGCCTTCTCATTTGATACATCTTCTGGTCGGAAGAACCTTCTGATTTTGAGTTGTGTAGATTTTATTTCAGCATGTTTTATTTCATTTTTGACAACAATGTCTAGGACTTGGCACACAACATAAGCTTTCAACCCCACATTCCTCCCACTCTTATGAGTTCCTTGCTCGATCTTTTCCTCAAATTCAAATGGACTTGCATAAACGTAATCATTAAGAGAATACTCAATTCCTTTAAATAGGAAACCAGACTTGGAGGAATTTACATTGAAAATATCCTTCTCCTTTTCAATGTCGTGTATTTTGCAAGATGAGCAAATACCAGACCCTTGACCCAAAGTATCAGATGGAAGACTAAAGAAAGCACCTCTTTCAGGCCAGTACAGGCTTTTACAATAATATTCAGTAGGTAGTCCTTTCTTCTTCCTTGCTTCTGCTCTAGCCCTGTCAACACCATCTGCAATGATATTATCCTTTCGATGCTGATGCCCCCAAGGCCTTTTTTGAATATTTACAACAACTGTCTGCCTAACATCCTGCAGTCCCAAATCCTTACACTCATTAGTCAAAAACACTTCTCTCTCATTAGCAGTATTGCCAAGAACAGTATGGCAACTATGCTGCATCATCCTACCATGGAACATTTTTCTTCCATTCTTTGACTCAAACATATATTCAACATAATACATGTCTGGAAGTTCATCTGTTTCATCAACTTCCACTAACACAGATCTTCCTACACAAATAACTTCCCCATTAATGATTGCCTGTTTATAAACAGGATATCCAGAACTAGTCTTCCCTTCAGGTTTTCCTTCCCATCTTATTTCTGCATTAGCAGAAAATGTTTTAGTTTGCTTTGAAGCTGAATGTTTCTTTGCGGTTCCCTCCAAAAGTATTGGCTCCTCTTCATGGTCCTCATCTTCATTATCTTCCTGTTCCTCTACTTCATCCTCTTCCCTTGATTCACTAACAGCCCCCTCTTTTGAATCCTCTGGCAAGTGGTTTGAGTAATACTCTCCCCATATTCTATTGATCAGCCTTGTTGTTGTTGCTTGCATAGCTTTCCTCTTGGACACAACAGGACCCACTGCTGCCCTAGGATTGAAGTTTGGTTCACTCCTGGGCACAACTTTCTTCTTCTTCACTAACCATTTGGTATGGTGTCGCTCCTCCATTTCCTTTGCAAGACCCGTCACAAATGCAGACCTTCTGATCTTATCATCAGGAAATTCTGCAAACAGTTGCAGAATAATCTGTCCATGGACAACAACATATCTCTCAACAGTGGATGGGTCGGAAGAAATGTAAGAACCATCTTTCTGATTAAACTCAGATATTTTCTTGATGACATCTCCAAAGGAAAGTCGGGATACTCGGCTCTGTTCCTTCAGCCAAGTAATGATGCTTATAGCAAGCCTTGCAGTTTTCAGCACTGTGTCATACCAAGGAGCATACTGCTTTGCTGGTTTCCCAAGTCTATACCTGAAAGGAATCAAGTATGAATTAGTCTATACGAATTGTATTTAGAACAAAATTATTCGAAGATGAATTTACTTACAGTATTTACAGATATCTCATCATAAGATTATGATATGATAAATTCATCCATAACAGTTAACCCATTTTTTTACAACAGTTTGTTTACAATAGATTATATCAACAGTTTGGTACCCAGGTAATCAAGTGGATTTTCTAATTATATTTCATTTTAATGATAAACAATATTTATTTTAGACACGAGGCATCGTACCAGGCCATATCTGTTCGGATGGATATAAAAATCATAGATGATCCAAATTCAATCATCCATTCCTTTATGGCACTCAGATAAATTGGCATTCCATCAGCAGCCTGTGCTTCAGAACCAGCGGAAGAAGTTTGACCCGCCTCAGTTTCAAGATGGAACCCACTTCCATCATCTAGAGTCATTACACCAGAACCAAAGATAGCAACATCGATGTCTGGACAAGGTTTCATAGGAAGAAGTTCCAAGGAAACCAATCTTGCATCGGAGTTGTACAAAGACCAATTATGCAGCATGCTTCGAGGAAGATCTTCAGTGTCATACATATCATAGCCATTATCAAAAACTATAAACTCATCAGTTTCATGAAGAGAGGTTTTGTAAAAAGCAGGGAGGGGATAATCATTGGCGATCTCATCTTCATTAATTTTGATATAATATTTGTTAGATACAAAGGCTGATCTCGAGTGTTTCTTCTGCTTCATAGATTGCCAATACTCTTCTTCTTGCAAGAGTCGTGCGAACTTTGCATCTTTATCTTCATGGTTTGCAGAATCTACCAAATTCATCTGATTCGTGTTCTTTCCATCTCCAGTTCCCGAGTCAATTCTTAGACTCCCATTTGAGGGCAGTAATTGTGTATGCAAATAGTTTGCCTGTTTCTTAGTCTCATCTCTTAAAGCAATAAGGGCAGGGATATCTGCAAACCTCTTATCATGTGTCTTGCATGTCATGTCCAAACCAATGAGTTGCTTATAAATGAACTCACCCTGAGAAATAACAAAATTCTTTATGGATGCAGTTCCAAAAAAGCATTTGCTACCACTCATAGACCGTGCCATGCCAGCAAGTAACTCATCAAGACTTATATCAGGGTTCCCGCCGGAGGAATTAGCGAGTTTTCTATATACTTCTATACATGCACGAGCCTTTTCGAAGAAACGATCGTAAAACTTTTTGTAACTCGCAGCAGGTTTCTGGCAGTCATAATCAGCAACATCAGTAGAAATCCATATCACTGGAGTACCATCTTCATAGCCAGATATATTCCAATATTCAATTGGACCAAATCCTTCACACCTTATACCTTTCTCTTTTTTCTTGCCTGTGCTTGATTCAAGAGGCAATATAGCTGCAGTGATATATAAATCAGTAATTTCAAGCATCTCAAGTGGCTGTCCTGTGCCATTTCCATCATGAAGGATAAACTCTGTAATTCGCCTATTTGGTCGACCATCATCCTGTCCTGCAGTCATGCGGACAGCTACGATTTCTTCATCTACAATGTGATCCTTCTCTGTTTCGATGATACAGGACTTATCAGATATCGAAACAGATTTCTCCTTCAAATCTCTACACGCTGCAGCACGTCTTGGCACTTTGCGCGTACCAAAAGTCTGATTACTGCTCACTGTCAAACTTCGTTTCTTTTTATCTATAATTTCCCCTTCTGTTTTTGAAATAACAAATTCATCTTTACTCTTGCCGTTCTCCACATCTATTTCAATAAAAAAAACAAAATCATGAATTTGTTGAGGAATAATAAGGGTAAAAGTATAAAAGCCGCAAAAAATGACAATTAAGAAGTCTGAAGCATAAATAGCAAATAATTGACTTTACAGTATGTATCATAATCATAAATATGCCTCTAAAGCACAAATGCAAAAATGAAATAGAAATTTTAAACAAGATCAGACAAATTAATTAAGAGTTAAACGTAAAAGTTTTGATGTAATCGACAGGTAAAATAACACAACAATAACATGTTTATGACCTGGATTTGAAGAAAACAGAAGAGATGCGGATTGCATGTCTGTGATGACGTGTGGAGTTTCAGCTGAAGTTAGTTGAAGTTGCTGACTGTTCTGACCGTTTTCTTTGGCGGGGAAGTCTTCCTTTGGAAATGCCTTTTTTGCGTCCATATGCCTCAGACTGAACTACTGAAATGTTAGAAAATAAATAATATATGAAAAAAATATGTAAAATGTAAGAAAATGTAAGAGGAGATAAAAAAAAAAAAAAACTTACAAGATAGAATTTTGCTACGAAGTTATTTCTAACTAAGTTGGATCTACTGAGGTGTCGTTCGAGCTACTTATTTCAAATTTCAACTTTTAAGCAATTTTTTATTAAGCATTTTTAGATATGTGTTTTATCTACGTATTTCCATTTTTAGGACACTTTTAGGGTTCTTAGACATAAATGGAGATACTTACCTTGTTTTTGTCTTGGAGGGTTTGCAGACGTAGCTGGAGGTACACTGGTGTGTGTATATATCTGCTTTAAGGGTTTTTTTGGGTTCTCAAGTTCTGGCAAAGGTAAACTGGTATGTATAAATCAGTGTTTAGTAGAAGTTTCCATATGGGTTATAATCCGTGGGTCAACCCGACTTATCATGGATTTGAGTTGGGTTGTATTTGATTTTTTTTGTTTTTATTGATAATGGGTTAAAAATGAACCCGACTTACTTAACCCATAGGTTAAGTGGGTTCGAACCGGGTTATGGTAGGTTGACCCATAACCCACTAATCATTTTAACATTTAAAAATAATTAGTAATCTTAATTAATGTTATCATGTCTATCCACTTCTATTCCATGCCACCACTACAAGTCAGTCCTGTGTTTCTGTTTCAATTGGGTCACAACTTTTGATGTGTCATCGCGCCATAACGTTCCAGTTCCGCATTTTAGTCACACCATAACTTTTGTCACAAATCAAATGAAGGGTTGTGGAGATGTTTTTCTGAGGAATAATGGTTCATAGACAGTGATCTCCAATGTGTTGTTTGTTCCTGAAATGAAGTTCAACCTTCTGAGCATTGACCAATTGGTACAGAAAGGATTTACAGTAGTCATGAGAAATTATGACAGGATTAAATTGTTTGATGTCAACAAAAATATGACCTTGAGGAGTAAGCTTTCCAAGAACAGAACGTTCCAAGTCAACATGAGGGTTGCTGATGTACAATTCTTGTCTACTGTGAAGAGTGATGATGATAGCTAGTTGTGGCACTCAAGATATGACCACTTAAACTTCAAGAGTCTACAACAACTTGGTGTGAAAAAAATGATTTCTAGAATGCCCAATATTACACTACCAGAGAGTGTGAGGTCTGTTTAGCTGTACAAAAAAAAAAAACATTTCAAGCACATTTGAGCGTGAGATCCAAGACTGCTTAGAAGTTTGTGTACTATGATATATGTGGACCCTTTGAGGTTCCTTCAATGGCAGGAAATAAGTATTTTATTACCTTTGTGAATGAGTTTAGTAGGATAATATGGTTGTATGTGATCAGATTGAAGAGTGAAGCATTTGAGACTTTGTTGAGATTCAAGGCATATGTAGAAAGGGAGAGTGGAAAATTGTTGAAGACTCTAAGAACAGATGGAGGAGGCGAATTCACCTCTAATGCCTTTGAGAATTACTGTCAGACCAGGGACATTGTGCATGAAGTTACTGCACCATATACACCTCAGCATAATGACCTTGCAAAGAGAAGAAATAGGGCAATTTGAACATGACTAGAAGTTTAATCAAGGAAAAATGTTTACCACAGAAATTTTGGGGTGAAGCAATATCAACAACTATTTATAACCTGAATGGATGTCCTACAAAAAAGCTAGAGTGGAAGGTGCCATTAGAAGTTTGGTATGGAGTGAAGCCAACAATTGGTCACTTCAAGGTTTTCGGGTCACTAGCTTTTAAGCATATACTTGATTAGAGGAGAAGCAAACTTTAAGATAAAAGTGAAGTAATATTGTTCATTGGCTATTATCCTACTGGAGCTTATAAACTCTTTGATCTAGTAAAAGAAAATGTAGTAATGAGTAGAGATGTTTAGGTGTTAGAACATGAGAGTTAGGACTAGGAACAAATGTAGACCAATCTAAAGAAAAATGTGACAAATGGTGTTGTTGATAGCTCTATGTTGATAGAACCAGAGGAAGCTGCTAGAAGTGATGTTGCACCATAAAATTCTGTGTCTAAAAGGCCACAGAGGGAGAAAGTAATGTCACACAGATTCTATGATTTTGAGATGCACTCTGATGGACAAGTCAATGATGAGTGGAATTTGGTTCAAATGACAGGAGCAGAATCTATTGATGAGAATGAAGCCTTAAAACAGTTAGTTAGAGCTTGGAATAAGAAAATTGATTCCTTCTTACTCAATCTCAAGTTTACAAAGTGTAGGTAAAGAAAGACACGGGAGACCTGCTGATAATTTGTCTATATGTTGATGATCTACTTATGATTTGATCAAACCTAAGAGACATTGAAGACTTCAAGAAGACAATGGAGGTTGAGTTTGAGATGACAGATCTAGGAAAACTGAGTTATTTCCTAGGCATGTAGTTCACTTACACTATTGTAGGGCTGGTAATGCATCAGAAGAAATATATTGGAGAATTGTTGAGGAGATTCAACATAGTCTCATGCAATGCAGAAATGAGTCCTATCAAGGTTAATTTGAAATTAACAAAGGATGAATCTCGAGAGGCTGTAGATGAGACAATCTTTAAGCAAATCATTGACTCTCTACTGTATCTTTGTAACAACAGGCCATATTTATCATTCAGTGTAGGACTGGTGAGCAGAAGTCTCATATGCTAATTTCCAAGAGATTGTTGATATACATTCAAGGAACAACAAATTAAGGAGTATTATTTCCTAATTAGAGACAGAAATTAAAGTTAGAGTTGATTGGATTTACTGACTCTGGTTATTGTGGTGATCTAGTGGAGAGAAAGAACACTGTTCCTACTAAATAATGCTCCTATTTCCTGGTGTTCCAAGAAACAATCGGTAGCAACTCTATCCAGTTGTGAAGTAGAGTATATAATTGGGATTTATGCGGCATGTCAGGGAGTTTGGTTTAAGGAACTGCTAAGAGAGTTGAAGATCCCTATAAAGACACAAATGCAGCTGAAGATAAATAATATTTCCACCATAAACTAATTAAGAAATCCAGTGAGTCAAGGAGAAAAAATATAGAAGTGAAGTATCACTTCCTTAGAGATTTGGTGAATAAAGGAAGAATTGCAATGATTTACTGCAAAAAGGAGATGCAGCTAGTTGATATTTTCACAAAAGCCTTGAAGAATGAGAGGTTTGAAGATTTGAAGAACAAAATTAGAGTTGTATCTCTCAAGTACTTGACTTAAGGGAGAATATTAGTGTTTTTATTACATAGTCAAGCTCTATTTTAACATAAAGTTGTCCATGTATATAAACTACATTAATGATGCAATTGAATAGTAACCATACAACACATATTTCTCTCATCTCTCATTCAGGTTAGTTCCAATAGATTTGAATATATTTTAAGTATACATTAATTTTAATTAATTAACCTATATCTTGTTTAATTATATCAAACATCTTTCATTCTAAAAAAATATATTTTCAAAATAAAACATTAATCTTGTTTAAAACTATAAAATCATAAGGGATGTTTAGTTAAAGAAGGAGTGAAACTCACAACTTTTTTATTTTTCAACATATTACTAACATTTCACTTAAAATGTATTTTGTTTTTAAAGAATAAAAGTTACAATAAAAAAATTAAAAAGTATATAAAATAAAATAAATTTAACCATATATTTTTATATTTTTTTATCTCTTTTATTAAAATTTATTAAAAAAATCACCATGGGTTTAACGAATCACATTTATTAACTAAGAGCATCAACTATAAAAAATAAAAATAAAACAAAATAAAAAAACAAAATCTTCCTTTATTTTTTTTTATCATTTACATTTTAGTTTATAATTTTTTTAAAATTCCACAATCTTAATTCAATTTTCAATTTCAAATACCACAATCATAATTTATCTATTAATTAATACTTTTTATTATAAATTAACAACTAGAGGAAAAAAAAACTAAACCATTAGAGTTAGATGCTACAAGTTAGTGTTTAGAATTTTTTTTTTTTTAAGAAGTTTCGAATATTAGAAATTTAAATCAATTCAAACTATTTTCATTTTTAAGTTTTTGTAGTTTGTATGTCATACTTTACTATTTACTACCACTAAATCATACATTTATGTTTCTTTATTGGGTTTATGACTATATATATATATATATATATATATATATATATATATATATATATATATATATATATATATATATATATATATATATATTTAAATCATAGTGTTTTCATGAGTTTTATTTGAGTTTGAGATGATGTCTATTTATTTTAATATTTATAAAAGGAGTTTGATTATATTTAAGTGTGTCTCAAAATGTGATGTGTTTAATATAATATTTATAATAATATTTTTCTAATATAATGAATATTAATGACTAAACTTCATCAAAATTATAAAACATATGTAATTTATTAAATTAAAAGTGAAACTCATGAAATTAACTTGATTTTGTATTTGTGGTTTTAAAGTTATTTATTATTATTATTATTATTATTATTATTATTATTATTATTATTATATATATATATATATATATATCACTACTACTAGAAAACTAGTTTTTTTCTGCCAATTTTTTTGTAAAAAATTGTTTAAATTTATAGAAAACTTATTTCTTACAATTTTTATTAAAATTTTGTAAAAATATTCCCATGAAAAATGAGAATTTTTAGTATATATATATATATATATATATATATATATATATATATATATAATTGTGTTTGAGTCTTTATTTTTATTTTCCTAGAGTTTTCTTTTATGATTATTTATATTTGTGCTTAAGTATGAAATTTTCACCTTTTTAAAAAAAATGGTGATTTACACGGATTTGTGTTAGAGTTTTAATTTTAAATTTGTAATATTTTTACGATAAAATCTATTTAAATATACATACTCTGTTTGAGTTTATGTACTTAGGATTTTTTTATTTTTATTTTTTGTCTTTTAAGAGTGTATATCCTCGTATGTAAAAATTAAGGATTTTTTTCTTTATTTACTTTTAATTAATTTTTAAAATTTTTAACTTTTAAAATAGAAGAATGACTAATTGTTAGTTACTCAACAAAATATTGATCACCAAGTGCATCTAATACTTATAAAAAAGAAAAAATAAATAAAATAAAATGTAAGATAAAGGAAAAAGAGGTAAAAAAAAAACGTGCATAGTAGATTTTCTTTTTTAAGTTATTTTTAACATTTATTAAATACTTGGTTTGTATTTCAATTTTTAGGGATAGTGTGTTTTATGTCTAATGTATTTTTGGGATATTTTTAAGGGTTCTTAGACATAACTGAAGATACTTGCCTGTATTTTCGTCGGGTTTTGGTATGTATATATCATGTTTTAGATATTAGGTTTTAGGGTTCTCAAATTCAGTTGGATATACTGATACGTATATATCAGTTTTTAACTTTTTAGGGTTTTTAGGGTTTTCAGACACAGTTGGAGATACTGATTTGTATTTCAATTTTAGGAATTTTGTGAGTTTTTTAAGCATTATCATGATACTTGTTTTGTATTTAGGATTGTTTTATGACTAACCTATTTCTGTGAGTTTCTATTTTTAACTTCATAATCTATATGTTAAAGGAATTTATATTTAATAATATTTTTTTAGTTTATACACTAATGCATTTTAACTTGTTTGGAGTGTCACATTTCTAAATGTATTGAAACACACTTATATGTTTTATAACTTTCTTTAATAAATACGTTTAATAACATATTTTAAAATTTTTAAAAAAATATATTCATGTATAACTACAATCAATTATAAGAATATTTATAAGCATTTCTGAAAAGGAATTTTTTTTAATAGTTTTACCAAATAAATAACATAATTTTAAAAATAAAAAATTAGTTGGATAATTTTTTTTCTTTACCATTTATTTATATTTTTTCTAAATACTTAATTCTCATTGTTAAAAAACGAATTTGTAATTATTTAACAAATTTATAAATTAACGTTAATTACTTCAACTCAATTATTTTAAAACTTTTAACATTCCATTCAATAGACTTTTATATTACAACCAAATTGATACAAAATAAAGCAACTAAATTCTATATTAAAAAAAAAAAACCTTTGTAACATTGATAGCAGTATAATTTTTATTATTGGTAGTTAATTTTAGTTGTAATTAATATTTATTATTCTAACTGAAAAAAGAGTGTGTGTGTGTGTGTTTTTTTTTTCAAAAGGCTCATAATTTTATTAGTGTTTGTATTACATTGATTAAGTCAAGTTAGTTAGTTAGTTTCTGTTTTAACAAAACCTTGTTGTATTTTCATGTATATAAACTACACTGATGATGATGTAATAAAATAGTAACCATATTAAAAATATTTCTCACATCTCTCATTCACGTTAGTTCCAATAGAATTGGTATCCAGAGCCAGACATTCTAGGACCTATGCTTCAGAGATCACGTATGAGTGTGGTGGAGAGATAGTGGTTGAAATGTGAAGAAACTGGTTGTATGAAACAACACAACCAATATTTCATTTCTTGATCAAGTAAACGTGGGCGAAGAATAATTGGTGATGATAATCACATTCCTTCTATGAATCTTCCAATTCTCACAAAGAAAAATTGGAATCAATGGAGTACACAAATGTGAGTGTTGTTCAAGTTTCAAGATGTGAGTGATATGGTTGAAAGTGTCTGTCAGGTATTTGCTTCTGGTACTATTGATGCACAAAAGATTGTGGTCAAGAAGAATGATAACAAGACAATGTTTATCATTCATCAAAGTTCTTTGGAGGCATATAAGATGAGACTAGTTGATAGAAATCCTATCAAGAATTTTGAGTAAGCCAAAGTACATCATTCCAAGAATGATGGAAGAAAGAAGGAGAAGAAGTATCAAGATAAGGAAGCTTATATGGCATAAGAGGATTCTGACTCTGAACCATTGACCTTGACGGTAACCACCATTGCAGAGAATTCTAATTCTCAGGCTCAGTCTTAGTACCTAGATTTGGGATGTTCGAATTACATGACTTATCATATGGAACGACTGATCAATTTTGATGCAGCAAAAAAGAGCATGGTTAAATTTGATGATGACATCACATTGAAAGTTGAACGGGTTGGAGATGTTGTTATTCTGAGGAAGAATGGTCTGTAGGCATTGATCTCCAATGTGTTGTTTGTTCCTGAAATGAAGTGCAATCTTTTGAGTATTGACCAATTGGTGCAAAAAGGATTTACAACAGTCATGGGAAATTATGACAGGATTGAATTGTTTGATGTCAACAAATATCTGATCTTGAAGAGTAAGCTCTCTAAGAACATAATGTTCCAAGTCAACATGATGGTTGTTGATGTACAATGCTTGTTTGATGTGAAGAGTGATGATAATAGTTGGTTGTGGCACTCAGGATATGACCACTTAAACTTCAATAGTCTACAATAACTTGTTGTGAAGAATATGGTTTCTGGAATGCCCAATATTACATTACTAGAGAGTGTGTGAGGTCTGTTTAGTTGAAAAACAAACCAAAAAAATATTTCAAGCACATTTGAGCATGAGATCCAAAGACTGCTTAGAAGTTTTGTACTTTGATATATGTGGACCCTTTGAGGTTCCTTCACTACCTGGAAATAGGTATTTTATTACCTTTGTGGATGATATGGTTGTATGTGATCAGATTAAAGAGTGAAGCCTTTGGGACTTTCTTGAGGTTCAAGGCATATGTAGAAAGGGAGAGTGGAAAACTGTTGAAAACTCTAAGAATAGATGGAGGAGGCGAATTCACCTCTACTACCTTGAAAAATTACTATTAGAGCAGTGACATGGTGCATGAAGTTACTACACCATATACACCTCAACATAATGGCCTTGCAAAGAGAAGAAATAGGAAAATTTTGAATATGGCTAGAAGTTTA
The DNA here is from genome assembly GCA_963425845.1 of Sphenostylis stenocarpa. Taxonomy (NCBI): domain Eukaryota; kingdom Viridiplantae; phylum Streptophyta; class Magnoliopsida; order Fabales; family Fabaceae; genus Sphenostylis; species Sphenostylis stenocarpa. The sequence continues at coordinate 30,850,328 of OY731408.1, forward strand.
ATTAAGGAAAAAGGTTTGCCACAAAAGTTTTTAGGTGAAGCAATATCAACAACTGTTTATATCCTGAATAGATGTCTTACAAAAAAGCTAAAGTGGAAGGTGTCATTGGAAGTTTTGTCTGGAGTGAAGTTAACAATTGCTCACTTCAAGGTTTTCGGGTCACTAGCTTTTAAGCATATACCTGATCAGAGGAGAACCAAACTTCGAGATAAAAGAAAAGTAATGGTGTTCATTGGTTATCATCCTATTGGAGTTTATAATCTCTTTGACCTAGTCACATAAAAAGTAGTAATGAGTAGAGATGTTCTAGTCTTAGAACATGAGAGTTGGAACTGGAAACAAATGTAGACCAGTCTAAAGAAAAATGTGACAAATGGTGTTTTTGATAGCTTTATATTGACAAACCCATAGGAAACTACTAGAAGTGATGTTGCACTGCAAAATTCTGTGTCTCCAAGACCACAAAGAGAGAGAGTAATGCTACACAGATTCTCTGATTTTGAGATGCACTCTGATGGACAAGTTAATGATGAGGGAGGTTTGGTTCACATGAAGGCAGGAGTAGAACCTATTGATGAGAATGAAGCCTTAAAACAACCAGTTTGGAGAAATGCAATGCATGATGAACTTAGATCCATTAAGAAGAATGAAACCTGGAAACTAGTTGATCTACCAACAGGGAAGTATTACATTGGAGTGAAGTGGGTTTTTAAGTAGAAATTGAATCTTGATGGTTCAATCTTTAAGCACAAAGTAAGGCTTATGGCAAAAGGCTTTCTACAATGACAAAGACTAGATTTTTTTTTTTTAAGTCTTTGAACTAGTGGCTTGGATGAAAACCATTCGGTTGGTTATAGTTGTGACTTGTGCAAGGAATTTACCATTGTTTCAGCCAATGGCGGATCTTTACCATTGATCTTGGGGGGTCAAATAATACATTATTAATAAATAATAAATAAATATAAAAGGAAGAAAGAAGATGAAAACGTGAAAAATTAAAATTGTAGATATATACTTAAATATATTAAATGATCATTAAGTTTGAGGGGAACAAAATCATAAATTATATGAGGAGTTACAAAACTTAGGAGGGGTTGAGAGAGGATAAAATTGTAAATATACACATAAATATATTAAATGTTCATTAAGTTTAAGGGGGTCAAAATCATAAATTAGATGGGAGTTATAAAACTTTGGGGGGGGGGGGGGGTCACGACTCCCCTCAGCTCCCAAGAAAATCTGTCACTGGTTTCAGCTTGATGTAAAATCAAATTTTCTACATGAACCTTTAGAGGAGGCGTTGTATGTCCAACAACCTCCTAGATTTGTTGTGAAAAGGAAAGAACATCAAGTTTGTAAACTGAGAAAAATTTTATACGGGTTAAGGCAAGCTCCAAGAGCTTGGAATAAGAAGATTGATTTCTTTTTACTCAATCTCAAGTTTATAAAGTGTATTGTTGAACATGGTGTGTATGTGAAGAAAAGCACGGGAGAAGACCTGCTAATAATTTGTCTCTATGTTGATGATCTACTTGTGACTGGATCAAACCTAAGAGACATTGAAAATTTCAAGAAGATAATGGAGGTTGAGTTTGAGATGGAGGAAAACTGAGTTAATTCCTAGGCATGAAGTTCACTTACACTATTGTAGGGTTAGTAATGCATTAGAAGAAATATGTTGGAGAATTGTTGAGGAGATTCAACATGGTATCATGCAATGCAGCAATGAGTACTATTGAGGTTAATTTGAAATTAACAAAGGATGACTGGAGAGGCTGTAGACGAGACATTCTTCAAGCAAATCATTGACTCTCTAATGTATTTTTGTAACAGCAAGTCAGATTTATCATTCAGTGTAGGACTAGTGAGCAAATTCATGGGTAATCCAAAGAAGTCTCATATGCTAGTGTTGAATATTTTGCAAGCGTACCAAAATTATCAATCGCAGTATAGTATTTCGATTAAATAAGAGTCGATCCCACAAGGAACGGTTTTAATGGAAATTCCAAATCATATGCTTACTAAGTATATTGAAATAAAATTTAGTTTTCATAAAGATTGTGATGGAAATTAAATGACAAATAACTGTAAATTGCGTTTAGAAAATATCAAATAAAAGAACTTAGGATTGACTTTCTTCCTTTTTCCTCTTTTGCATAATGGCTAGGTCAAATTAAGAACATCAATTAACTTATCAATGTTGGTACCACCTACTCTAATCATTCACTTTGATTCCTCACATGTGAAATTCATAAGAAAACCTAATAAAAGTCGATTCCTCATAGAGTTACGAGATTTTCCAGCATTATGCTTAAGGTGTTAAGCACTTTCATTTCATTCCTAGTAATTAACATAACAAATATTCTCACCTGATCTAGGGTTTCAAGATATATTTTCAATCATATGCCAAACATCAAGAATAAATCATTCCAAAGCACAGAAGATAAGAATAACAACATCAAAACATAGATTAATATCTCAAAATATCACCAAGAAACAAAAGAGTTCCAGGGAAGTGCACCCAATCCTAAGAGATTGAAGTTAGTCACTCATGGTGGTCATTACAATGCTCTAAAATTAAGAAGAATTGAAGAATCCTTGAAGAACAGAACAGAACAAAAACCTATTGGGTCTGGACTCGCATCATTCGCTTAAGCGGTCCCTTATTCGCTTGAGCGAAAAATAACAACTTTCGCTCAAGTGAAAGATGTCTGCTTGAGCTAGTAGAAACCCGAGAACTTTGTCATATTTTTGCTCAAGCGAGAGTAGGTGTCACTTGAGCGAGTGCACACCCGAGAGGTTTGTCGTATTTTCGCTCAAGCGAGAATGGAAGGCGCTTGAGCGAGTGAACTCCCGAGAGCTTTAAAGTATATTCGCTCAAGCGAGCGTAGATGGTGCTCAAGCGAATTTCCAATTGAAAATCTTCTTCTTTCTTTCACTTTTTCTTCAATTATCTTCACAATTATGATCTTTGCTCTTGTATCAAGGTATTCTACCAATTCATCCTACATTGGAAGAAAAATATATTAAAATTAATAATATTTAAGTGGTTACATAATAATTAAGAGCATAATTACATTAACTTTTACCACTTAAAAACTCTCCCCAACCTAGAATCTTTCTTGTCCCTAAGCAAAGTAATTTTTCCAAAACAAAATCATCACCTATTATCACTTTCTCTTCCAGAACCCCAACATAAAATTATTTTTCTTCCAAATTCGATGCTCACAACTCCAAATGAAAATAGGATAAATAAGCATTAAAGTTACGTAAACTAACAAAGGATAATTAGTCACCAACTCGTTCTCGGAGAAGCATAATATCTCAAATAGAGTAATATATAATCATCTCTAACTCTCACAGGTAAGTGTTTATCTCATTCAATCACTTCATTTAGATATTCCAATATTGATAATCATCTTCAAGTAATCAACATTTGTTAAGCAAGACCAAGTGGCGGATCTTGACCATTGATATTGGGGGGCCAAATAATATATTATTAATAAATAATAAATAAATATAAAAGGAAGAAAGAATATGAAAGGTTGAAAAGATAAAATTGTAGATATATACTTAAATATATTAAATTATCATTAAGTTTGAGGGAAACAAAATCATAAATTATATGAAAGTTACAAAACCGAGGAGGGGCTGGGAGGATAAAATTGTAAATATACAAGTAAATATATTAAATACTCATTATGTTTGGAGGGGCCAAAATCATTAATTACATGGGAGTTACAAAACTTTGGGGGGGGCCACGACCCCTCTCATCTCCCAAGAAGACCTGCCACTGAGCAAGACTTAAATCAAAAGGTCTTTTGAGGCTTGTAATGGGGCTGGGCTAAGAAGAAATTTATTGGTTTTTCAAGGATAAACAAAATTATCTGAGAAATTGAAATCATATGAATGATTCTTGTTTAACAGTTCCTTAAGTCGGGTCTCAAACTTCATGTTTTTGCTTCAACATAATGATAGTGAGTTAACAATCTCACCAGTTATCATTCACACTACTTTGAATTTCCTTTCCCTTTCCTCATGCTTTGCATTTATCATTTCGGCTTAGCCACAATATTTATGCTTTTCTTTTCCCTTTTGCTCTACTCAAACTTTTTTTTTTAAGAATAACAATACCCATAGGAAAAACAATAACATTCATAATCATTCCATTTCTCAAATATAAAAGGTGGATAAACATTGTTTAGGCTCAGGGGTTCTGTTTCAAGAAATAATCTTATTTTTGGCTCAAATGGGGTTCAAATGGATTTCCTATAATTAATTAATGCAGGGTTGACTATTTGGCTCTAGGTTATATATACTTTCACTACACAAGAAAAAAATGTCTTTATCATTTTCAAGTCTCGCTAACCTGCAATCACATCAAAGAATCAATCAATATCAGTTATCATCATTAAGTGTTGACAATCAATTTATCTATTTTTGGCTCACTCCTCTCTTGGGTTTTAACTAGCTTCTCCAACTCAGTTAATTCCTAGTTCTCCTCGTCAATTCCTTTTTCACTATCATACTTATCATCCCAAAATCACTTGTTATTGGAAACAATCAAAATGATTTTTCAAGTTCCGGATTTGAATTAGACAATATGTGAGACAACAAAGGAATTTAATCACATCACATTAAGAACATTAAACAAATTGAAGTTCCAGTTATCAATTCAAAATATCACAAACAAGCCAAATTACCCAAACAAAAGACTTAAAACATCAAATTAACAAAACAAGAAACTTTAAACACATAAAAATAAAAAGAAATTAAAAAGAAGTAAATTATCTCCCTCTTATTCATCTTCACTTGATGTTTCTTCTTCTTCCTCTTGTGCTTCTGCCTCACCCCCTCCTTGAAAAGTTGGACTGTCCCCAAGCCATTGAACATAGGCTGCAAAGTCATATGGAGAAGTTCATTGTGAACTTGGAGCTACCTACAAAGAAAGTCTATAAAAATCTTCATTCATACGGCATTGACCTCTATGGGTAGCTGCCTGTTGCAGTGTCAAATGCTCCATGTACTGCGTCATCCTTTGAAAATTCTATTCATGTGAAGGTGGTGGAGCTGATTGCCTGGCTTGTCGTGGTTGGCATTGTGCCTGTGCCAGTGGTGGTGGTGCTCCTTCTGCAGGATTTACACAGTTTCGCTCTATGAATCTTCTATTAATGGGCGATCGGATATTTACTGAAGGGTTTACATCCATACCATGAGCTGCACACAAAGTTGTGACGAGGGCCAGAAATCCAAGGGCTTTAACTTGCTCTGCTCGTCGTCCACTTTCTATCACTATAAACTAATAAATCTCTTCGGAGATAATTGCGACAACATCTATCATGGTTTCATCAAGAATGCACTTGATGATGTGGCATCTTAGCATTTCAAATCGGAGTTGTGTTTGATAGGTACAATGTTGGCCAGCAAAAATGATGTCCAGATCTGTGTTAGAGTCATCATGTTTGCTCTAAGTATTCTCAATGCTTTGCCGGCATGATTTGCTTCAAATGTTCTTCCTGGTATGCACAGAGTCCTTGTTGTATCATCATCTCCAAATGCATGGGCGCTTAACCGCCTGCTGTTCCAGATAGTTTGGTATGTGCAGATGTGACCTTCCTCCAAATAGAGGGGGTTGCCCAGAAGATCGTTAATCGCATCTTGATCATGAGGAATCCAACAGCCCCTCACTTTTGAACAAGACCGGAATGACTCTCCTTCCACTACCCAAGCATTGGCGTAAAACTCCTTGACCACTTCAGGGTCATATTTTGGCATAGGGAGAGTCAGTTGCCCCCAATTCCTACGAGTGATTTCATCATTAAATTCAGAGAATTCTCCTTCATTCAGCTCCACACGTCTTTCAGGAATGAAGGACTAGTTGCTGATTTTTTCATATCTTGTCTGCCTCTCGGCATCCCTGAATCTGCTTCTATGTATAGGAATGTTTTCAAACTTATTCCTAGGTCTCTTTCCAGCAGCCCTGGATGACGAAGCGCCCTATGTATCTCTTCTTGGACCCATCTGTAAACATCATGAAACTCAAATATAGTTATGGGTCATGCCAAATAGTTATTTTTCAATGAAACATACCATAGGTTAAATTGAAACATTTCATCAAACACCTAATATGAATTTAATTATAGGATCCTTATACTCAATTTTCTTTCAAGTGCTCATTTCCAATGACTAAATTAAGCAAACAACATGCAATCACAAGTTTTATATCACCTAAAAAGTAAGTCATTTACTTTGAAGCATTTCATCAAACAATTGGTGTACAGTAGAAATTCTAATCCTTGAATATGCATTCTAACCATTAAATTTAGCCACAAACACAAATCCACACTTAAGAATATTTAAAAGCATCAAGATGAGTTTCAAACCTTACCTTAATTGCAGAAAACACACAAATGAGACGAGAGGGAATGAATAGTGAAAGATGTGAAGATTTGTGAATTCCAATCGGTAGATACTCAGCAAGATTACCCAATTTAGTTGGAAAAGTGTTTGGAAGAGTGAAATTAAGCACAAAAGGTGTGAAATGACACAAAAATGGCTAGAGAGATGTGTGGGTTCGAAGAGAGCTTGGAGAGAAAATGAAAATTTTGACCTAGCTCACGTGTTTAAGTTTAAAATCTGGGCACTTTCGCTCAAGCAAAAACCGATTCACTTAAGATTCGTTCGAGCGAGAAAAAACAGAGAAGTTACACTAAATTTCGCTCAAGCGAAACCTTGGTCGCTTGAGCGAAAGTGTTTCGTTTGAGCAAAAAAAAACAAAGAGGAACAACGTAAATTCACTTGAGCGAATTGTCTGTCGCTTGAGCGAATATCAGTGAAATTTGACTCTCAAATATTATGTTTAAATGTAATTCAATCAATTTTAAAAATTATTTCTCTCCCCTACTATAACTACTTGACATCAACTTACCCTAACCAATTATTCTTCACACCAATTCAATTCAAAATTGTTCAAGATTGTTCACACTTAACTAATAATGCCATAAAAAAATAAAAATTTTAAACTGCAAAAAGAAAACAAAACAAATGTAAAACACTAGGTTGCCTCCTAGGAGCGCTTGTTTAACGTCATTAGCTTGATGCCTATTTGCTTCATGCCTCAATCAGATGAGTGATCAAGGTGAGTTTTTCAACTTCACCCCCCAGATAAGATTTGATTTGCCCATTGACTATCCATGTTCTTCCTATTTTTGGATCTTCCAATTCCACAACACCATAAGGCTTAACACTTCTTATAAAAAATGGACCTGACCATTTAGATTTTAATTTTCCAGGGAAAAGCCTTAACCTTGAGTTGAACAGCAACACAGATTGACCTGGATGAAATTCTCGTTTCAAGATTTTCTTGTCATGATATGCCTTAACTTTCTCCTTGTACAGTTTAGAGGATTCATATGCATTAAGTCTTATCTCTTCTAATTCATGCATCTGGGTTCTTCTTTTCTCTGTTGACGCTTTAGGATCAAAATTTAGGAATTTTAAAGCCCAATATGCTTTTTGCTCCATTTCCAATGGTAGATGACATGCCTTGCCATAGACAAGTTGAAAGGGAGAGAGCCCAGTGAGATTTGTATGTTGTCCTGTAAGCCCAAAGTGCATCATCCAACTTCATTTACCAATCTTTCCTTGAGGCTGAAATAGTCTTCTCTAAGATTCTTTTAATCTCTCTATTTGAAACTTCTGCTTGGCCTTTTGTTTGTGGATGATAGGGTGATGCAACTTTATGCCTAACTCCATAATATTCCAGACATTTTTGAAGTTGAATATTACAGAAATGTGAACCTCCATCACTGATTAAAACTCTAGGAGTGTCAAATCTACGGAAGATATTCCTCTTTAAGAACTTTATTACAGTTTTGGCATCTGCTTTTGTGGTTACTATTGCTTCCACCCACTTAGACACATAGTCAACTACTACCAAGATGTACTCATTAGAAAATGAGGACAGAAAAGGACCTGCAAAATCAATTCCCCAGTAGTCAAATATCTCAATTTCCAGCATGATATTCAGGGGCATTTCATGTCTTCTTGATATTCTCCCTATTCTCTGACAATTATTACATTGTTAAACATAGTTGTGAGCATCCTTGAATAAGGTAGGCCAGAAAAAACCAGATTTGAGGACCTTTGCAGCAGTTCTCACTCCATTAAAATGTCCACCATAAGGAGAACTATGATAATGCCAGAGAATGCTTCTAGCTTCCTCCTTTGTTACACATCTTCTTAACAAGTTATAGTGTATTTTGAAAAGATAGGAATCATTCCATACAAAATAATGTGCATCTTTAAAAAACTTCTTTCTTTGATGCCAAGTAAAATCTTCTGGAATAACCCCTAGAGCTTTGAAATTTGCCATGTCAGCAAACCATGGCCTCTCTTGAACCATCATCAATTTTTCATCAGGAAACTCCTCCTGCACTTCTAACTGGTTGTTAATCACTTTAGTATTCACTAATTTAGATAGATGATCCGCTACAAGGTTTTCACTGCCCTTTTTGTCCTTAATGACCACATTGAATTCCTGCAACAATAGAATCCATCTGATTAATCTAGGTTTAGAATCAGATTTGGTTAACAGATATTTAATTGATGCATGATCAATATAAACAGTAACAGATGAACCAATCAAATATGCTATAAATTTTTCCAATGCATATACTATAGCTAATAATTCCTTTTCAGTTGTTGCATAGTTAATTTGAGGTTTCATTAAGAACTTTGCTAGCATAATATATAGCATGAAAAACTTTAGACTTTCTTTGGCCTAAGACTGCTCCTATGGCATAATCACTAGCATCACACATTAATTCAAAATCTAAATTCCAATCAGGAGCAATTATTATAGGAGCTGAAATCAATTTTTGTTTCAACTATGCAAAAACGTGCAAATATTCAACACTAAAATTAAAAGGAATATCCTTATTGAGTAAATTGCTGAGTGGCTTGACTATCTTTGAAAAGTCTTTGATAAATCTTCTATAGAACCCAGCATGTCCTAGAAAACTTCTGATGACCTTCACATTTGTTTTTGGTGGTAATCTTTCAATAACCCCCACTTTCACTTTGTCAACTTCAATACCTCTGGCCGAGATTTTATGACCCAGTACCACACCTTTAGTTATAATAAAATGACATTTCTTCCAATTTAGAACCAAATTGGTATCAACACACCGCTTCAGTATGATATTCAAATTTTCCAAACAATGATCAAATGATGCACCAAAGACTGAAAAATCATCCATGAAAACTTTTATACATTCCTCCACCAGATTGAGAAGATTGCTAACATGCATCATTGAAAAGTTGTTGGTGCGTTACACAATCTAAATGGCATTTTCCTGTAAGCAAACACACCAAAAGGACAATTAAAAGTAGTTTTTTCTTGATCTTCTGGATTTATTGTTATTTGATTATACCCTGAGTACCCGTCCGAAAAACAATAAAAAAGTTTTCCCTACTAACCTTTCTAACATTTGATCCATAAAAGGCAAATGAAAATGATCTTTTCTAGTTGCTTGATTCAATTTCCTATAATCTATGCACATTCTCCAACCTGTGACAGTTCTAGTAGGAATTAATTCATTTTTATCATTACAAATTACAGTCATACCTCCTTTCTTAGGAACAACCTGTACAGGACTCACCCAACTACTATCAGAAGTAAGATAAATCATACCTGCTTCAAGAAGTTTAATCACCTCTTTTTTAACAACCTCTTTCATAGTAGGAATGAAACGTCTTTGGAGTTGTGCAACAGGCTTGTAATCTTGTTCCATATAGATCCTATGCATACAATAGGATGGGCTTATACCTTTCCAATCTGCTAATTTCCATCCTATGGCTCCCATATTATTCTGCAGAATTGCTATTAACTTCTTTCCCTCAGTTGGAGATAATGAGTTGTTGATTATCACTGGTTTATATCTTTCCTCATCAAGAAATACATACTTCAAGTGTGGGGGTAACAATTTCAACTCAACTTTGTTTTCTTCAATTTTCTTTTCTTTTTCCAAATCTTCAACTTTAGCCCTGTGATATGGCATCTCTTTTGCTTTATCTAATTCCATTAAATATTCCTTCACTTATGAATCTTCTTCCCTGTCCAAAGTGTAACATCCTTCCATCAATGCTTTCTCTAAAGGATTTGACTTAAATACTTGCTTTTTGTTTGAAATGAGTAACTCCTCAAAAGTATCTATTCTGAAACAATCTTGCTTATCTTTTGGGTGTTGAACAACTTCAAACAGATTAAAATTAACTTCATCATCTTCCATTCTAACTTTCAACTTGCCATTGTCAACATCTATAATTACTTTAGCAGTCTTCATAAATGGCCTTCCCAAGATCAATGGAACTTTTACATCTTCCTCCATGTCCATAATCACAAAATCAACGGGAAATATGAATTTGTCCACTCTAATTAAAACATCTTCTGCTACTCCATAAGGAATCTTTATTGATCTGTCAGCCAGTTGCATAGTCATTCTAGTTGGTCTAACATCCAAGTCTCCTAATCTTTTCAGCATAGATAATGGAATGAGATTTATATTGGCCCCTAAATCAAGTAAAGCCTTTCCCACTGGTCATGCACCAATAATAATAGGAATAGTAAAACTACTAGGATCTTTGGATTTTGTTGGCAAATATTTTTGAAAAATAGCACTACACCCTGCTTCCAATTCTATTGTCTCTTCTTCTGCAAATCTTCTCTTTTTAGTAAGGAGTTCTTTCATGAATTTGGCATATGTTGACATTTACTCCATAGCTTCCACAAAAGGTATATTGATCTGTAGCCTTTTGAAAATATCCATAAATCTGGTGAATTGTCTCTATTTGTCTATTTTTGAAGGAGCCTTTGGATACGGTAGCTTCTTTACAAATGGTTTTTGACTTTTTCTTTTTCTTGTGCATATTCATTCTTGCTACTCTCTCCTCTTGTTATCTTTTGTCTTTCTTTGTTATTCTCCTCTTCTTTATTCTTATTAGGGATGTGTCTTTCTTTGTTATTCTCCTCTTCTTGCCCTTCATCTTCTTTTACCAGAACTTCTTCTTCAACAGCTAGATTGTCACCAATCCCCTTACTTAGAACTTTGTCACTCCTTGTAGTTATTGCCTTGCAATGCTCCTTGGGGTTGGTTTGTGTGTTGGCTGAAAACTATCCTCCTTACTGCTTAGATAACTATTTAGCCAATTGACCCATCTGAGTCTCTAAATTTCTTATTGAAGCCTCTGTATTTTTTTTATTAGACAAAGAAGCTTGCATAAATTTCTCAAATTTATCTTCCAATTTGGTTGTTCTCTCATGTAATGGAGGTTGTTTATATGATTGTTGCTAATTTGGAGGTTGTCTATTAGATGTACTAGCACCTTGCTTCCACCCAAAGTTCTGATTTTGATTCCTTCTCCATCCTTGTGAAAAATTATTCTGATAATTGTTGGCATTAGGGAAATTTGCTTGTGTTCCTTGCCCACTACCACTTTGAGCACCCATATAATGAACTTCTTCTCCTTGTAGGTTGCCTTGATAAGAGCAGTGTCTATTTGAATGATCACCTCCACACACGTCACAACTCAACTATTGGTTAGGAGTGGATTATACTGCATGCATTTGTTGAGGTAGTTTCTCTATTTTCTGGTTCAATGCTTCAATCTGTTGGGTTATAAGTTGATTATGGGCTAAGAGAGCATTTGAGGTGCTAAGTTCAAGTACTTTTTTCCTCTAAACTGGATGTCTATCATGTTGGGTCTGTTGGTCTGTAGAGGCTAGTGCATCAATAATTCTTGTGGCATGTTCGATGTCTATATCCAGCATGGATCCTCCTGTTACAGCATCTAATAACATAGGTATCAGGTTGCAGGCCAGTATAGAAAATATTCAATTGAGCAATGTCTTCAAATCCATGATTTGGGCATCTTCTCAATAGTGATTTAAACTTCTCCAATGCTTCACAAAAAGGTTCATCTGTTCCTTGTCTGAAAGTAGAGATATCAGATTTTGCCTTGATGTATCGGGATGGTGGAAAAAAATCTGTTCAGGAACTTCTCTTCTACATTACCCAGTTAGTCAAACTCTGATTAGGATATGCCTTCAGCCACTTCTTTGCCCTGTCAGCCAATGTAAAAGGAAATAATCTCAAGTATGCAGATTCAATATCTATTTCTCTAAATCACATGGTACCAATCAACTCATAAAAAGTAGACAAGTGAATGTAGGGATCTTCGTGATCCATTCCAGTGAATTGATGAGCATTAATCAAGCTTAAGAAAGCTGACTTCATCTCCAATGATTGGTTGGCTAGTATTGCAATGCTGGAGAAGTGTCTCGAACCTTGTTGCATAACATAGTCTCTGAGTGTTCTTCTAGGTGGATTTGGATTTGGATTTGGATTTGGATTTGGATTTGCTCCTTCCTCCGCCATGTCTTCTATGATTGGATCTAGTAAGTTGAGTGTAAGAGAAGGGTTAATAGATTCTCCTGTTACTTGTTCTTGAGTTTCTCTTCTTCTTCTACCCCGGTTTCTATGAGCATCCTTTTCAATCTCAAGATCAAATTCTAACTGATCTATAGATACCTGTCCTCTTAAAAGTATAAATTAAAGATAAATTCAAACAAGAATTAGCACAGGATAACAAAAATAAAATAAAATAAAAATAAAAAACAAATAATAAGCTAGACAAAGACTTTCCTAAGAACACCGATCCCCGGCAACGGTGCCAGAAATACTTGTTGAATATTTGGCAAGCGTACCAAAATTATCAATCGCAGTATAGTATTTCGATTAAATAAAAGTCGATCCTATGAGAAACGTTTTCAATGGAAATTTCAAATCATATGCTTACAAGTATATTGAAATAAAATTTAGTTTTCATAAAGATTGGGATGGAAATTAAATGACAAAGAACTATAAATTGTGTTTAGAAAATATCAAATAAAACAACTTAGGATTAGCTTCCTTCCTTTTCCCTCTTTTGCATAATGGCTAGGTCAAATTAAGAACATAAATTAACCTATCAATGTTGGTACCACCTACTTTAATCATTCACTTTGATTCCTCGCATGTGAAATTCATAAGAAAACCTGATAAAAGTCGATTCCTCATACAGTTATGAGATTTTCCAGCATTAGGCTTAGGGTGTTAAGCACTTGATACATTCATTCAATTCCTGGTAATTAACATAGCAAATATTCTCACCTGATCTAGGGTTTCAAGATATATTTTCCAATCATATCCCAAATTCCAAAGCATAAAACATAAGAATAACAATATCAAAACATAGATTAATATCTCAAAATATCACCATGACACAAAAGAGTTCCAGGGAAGTGCACCCAATCCTAAGAGAATGAAGTTGGTCACTCATGGTGGTCATTACAATGCTCTAAAATGAAGAATAATTGAAGAATCCTTGAAGAACAAAACAACAACCACGCCTTTTCTCCAAAAACTTAAAATTACATCTCAAAACACGTCTTATCTTTTTATAGGAAATATTGGGCCTGGACTCACATCATTTGCTCAAGCGATCCCTTATTCGCTTGAGCGAAAAATAGCAACTTTTGCTCAAGCGAAAGATGTCCGCTTGAGCGAGTAGAAACCCAAGAACTTTGTCATATTTTCGCTCAAGCGAGAGTAGGTGTCGCTTGAGTGAGTGCACACCTGAGAGGTTTGTCGTATTTTTCGCTCAAGCGAGAATGGAAGGCGCTTGAGTGAGTGAACTCCCGAGAGCTTTAACGTATATTCGCTCAAGCGAGCGTAGATGGCACTCAAGTGAATTTCTAGTTGAAAATATTCTTCTTTCTTTCACTTTTTCTTCAATTATCTTCACAATTATGATCTTTGCTCTTGTATCAAGGTTTCTACCAATTCATCCTACATTGGGAGAAAAATAGATTAAAATCAATAATATTTAAGTGGTTACATAACAATTAAGAGCATAATTACATTAACTTTTACCGCTTAACAGCTAGCTACCAAGAGATTGTTAAGATACATTCAAGGCACAACAAATTCTGGAGTGTTATTTTCTATTGGAAGATAATATCAGAGTTAGAGTTGACTGGATTTATTGACTATGATTATTGTGGTGATCTAGTGGAGAGAAAGAGCACCCCTGGATGTGTTCCTACTAAATAATGCTTCTGTTTCCTGGTGCTCGAAGAAACAATCGGTAGTAGTTCTATCCAATTGTGAAGCAGAGTATATAGTTGGGAGTTATGCAGCATGTTAGGAAGTTTTGTTTGAAGAATTGCTGAGAGAGCTGAAGATCCTATGAAGACACCAATGCTGAAGATAGATAATATTTTTTGTCATAAACTTATAGAAATCCAATGAGTCATAACAGGAGCAAACATATAGAAGTGATGTATCACTTCCTTAGAGATTTGATGAATAAAGAAAGAATTATAGTGATTTACTGCAAAACTCATATACAACTGACTGATGTTTTTACAAAAGCCTTGAAGAATGAGAGGTTTGAAGATTGGAAGAGGGTTGAAGTTGTATCTCTCAAGTATTTGACTTAAGGGAGAGTATTAGTGTTTGTATTACATTGAATAAGTTAAGTTAGTTAATTAGTTTTTGTTTTAACATATCTTTGTCCATGTATTCTCATTTATATAAACTACATTAATGATACAATAAAATAGTAACCATACTACACATATTTCTCACGTCTCTCATTCATGTTAGTTCCAATAAATTTGAATATATTTTTCTTCCACCCAATATTAAGTATACATTAATTTTAATTAATTAACCTATATCTTGTTTAATTATACCAAACATCTTTCCTGCTAAAAAACCTATTATCAAAATTAAAAATTAATCTTGTTTAAAAGTATAAAATCATAGATGTTTACTTAAATAAGGAGTGAAACTCAACTTTTTTATTTTTCAACATATTACTTACATTTCAGTTAAAATATATTTTGTTTTAAAGAATAAAAGTTACAATAAAAAAATTAAAAAGTATATAAAATAAAATATATGTTAATCATATATTTTTACATTTTATTTTTTTATCTCTTTTATTAAAAAATCGCCATGGGTTTAACAAATCACATTTATTAACTAAGAGCATCAACTAAAAAAAAACATATCTTCCTTTAATTTTTTTTTTTATCATTTACAATTTTAGTATATATATTTTTTTTTAATTCCACAATCTTAATTCAATTTTCAATTTCAAATACCTTAATTTATCTATTAATTAATGCTTATTATTATACATTAACATACACTAACAACTAGAGGAAAAAAGAAATAGACTTAGAGTCCGATGCTACAAGTTAGTGTTTTGAAAAAAACAAATTAAGAAGTTTCGAATATTAGAAATTTAAATCAATTCAAACTATTTACATTTTTAAGTTTTTGTAGTTTGTATATCATACTTTATTATTTACTACCACTAAATCATACATTTATGTTTTTTTATTGGGTTTAGGACAATACAAAATAGAGTAAAATATATATATATATATATATATATATATATATATATATATATATATATATAAATCATAGTGTTTTCATGAGTTTTATTTGAGTTTGAGATTATGTCTATTTATTTTAATATTTATAAAAGGAGTGTGATAATCACTACAAGAAAAAATCATTTTAGCGACCGAAAAAATCAGTCGCTAATGTAAAAAAATCGGTCGCTAATCAATTAGCGACCAAAATTAGTGACCAAAATGCGTTGTCGTAAAAAGTCAAGTCGCTAATGTGTTAGCGACCAATTTTCATTTCGGTCGCAAAATAGGGACCGATTTTAATTTCGGTAGTAAAATAGTGACTCGAAAGCTAAATTAGTGGCAAAGTTAAAAAAATAACAACCGATTTAAACCGGTCGCTAAATCAATGACAAAGTTAATTATTTTTATTTATTTACCATTTTTATTTATATTCAACCCCTCTCTATTTATCTAAAGACTCTCCTACCTTATATTTTTTTAGAAGTTTAACTTAAAACTAGATTAGTGTTATTGTTAGGATTTGAACTCGATACCTTAAAGTTAGAGGTTGAGACTCCAATCACTAAGATATTAGGATTTTTTTAATAATAACTTACAAATAAATTATATTTATATATAAATAAATGTATATCCATATAAATATATAAATATAAAATCTATAAATACAAATATATTTATATATTTAAATATTGATATATTTATATATTTAAGAAAATATTAAAAATTTAAATATTAAATTTTAAAATAATATTTTATTTTTAAAAACAAATATTAGAAAAAAGTTTAAAAATATATATAAATTATATTTACATGTACAAAATATTAAAGATATATATTTATATATTTACATATTTATATATTTATAAATTTATATTTTTATATATTTATATCTTTATATATTTATATCTTTATATATTTATTTATATGTTTATACATTTATATCTTTATACATTTATATCTTTATATATTTATATATTTAAGAAAAAATTTAAAATATAAATTTATACACAATGAAAATAAATTACAAATATTATAATATAATGGTATATTAGTATAGTACAATATATTTGTATTCTAATTTTTAATTAAACTAAAATTACGCTAATAATGTATAATAATATATGAGGGGATAATAAAGGTTATTCTGTTGCAGTCAAAGGTTAATTGGTTAAAAGGGTAGAGTGATTAGTGAGTCTGCATCTATACATAGGTATAATCATTCATATCTCTCTGCTGCATGAGATTTCATCATTTAAAAGATTTTGCAAAATGCCTCTAAACGTGTTTAATCTGTTAAAAACCAAAGTAATCGGTTAAATGGTTTTTAAGTAATTGTTTTAACTGATATTATATGAGCTTTATCAGTTAAAATGTTCTTAACACTTACATAACAAGTTTTTAACTGATAGGTTTTCAAAATAATCGATTAAAACCTTTTAAAACATACACTGGAACTGTTTTAATCGATATATCTTCGAATTAATCGATTGTTTTCATTAAAGGAGTTTTTGAAAACCTTCTGCCAGTATTTTAACAGATGTAGAATCGAAATAATCGATTAAAATGACTTAGAATATTTTGAAAAGTGTTCTAGCAGTATGTTAATCGATACAAACTCGAAATAATCAATTAAAATAACTTGAAGTATTTTGAAATATGTTCTGTCAGTATTTTAATCGATGTAAATGCGAATTAATCGATTAAAACCACTTGAACGTTTTTGAAAGAAGTTCTGTCAGGATTTTAATCAATGTGTTATTAGTTAAAATGACTTAGAAAGTTTTATGAAACTATTTGGCAGAATTTTAATCGATTAAAATGCGAATTAATCGATTAAAACAACTAAGAGATTTTTTTCAGTGTTTTAATCGATTAAAACAAATTGTTATCATTTAAAATTACTTAGAAAGTTTTATGAAAACATTTGGCAGTATTTTAATCGATTAAAAGGCGAATTAATCGATTAAAACAACTTAGGGGATTTTTTACAAGGTGTTTTAATCGATTGAAACGATGTCGCATCAGTTAAAACAAATCTGGAAAAGGATCAAGAACATTTTAACAGATTAAAAGAAGTTTTAACAGATTAATTCAAGACTTTTAACATATTAAAATATTGTTTTAACAGATTAATTAAACCAGCAGTTTGAACAATCTTCTATATAAAGATTGCTTGAGTCTTTTAAAATATACCTTTGAGCAATCAGTCAAACAATCATAAGAGCTACTTTCAAGAAAGAATCACACAAGTTTTGTGAAGTTTTTCAAAGTTCTTTCTTGGGGCATTTTCTGCATTTCTTTTGTGAAGAAACTCATTCTGCAGAGCAGCATAATCCTGGTTTGAATGTTCTAGTTTCTTATCTTTTGTTTCTTTACATTTCAATACTGTATTGTGGGTGTTTAGAAGTGTGGGCACTAGTTTTTGTGGCTGGAATTTGGTTGCAGGGTAGTTCAAGAACTGGAAGTTGGTTCTTGGTGAAGGTTTAGGTGCAAGGACTGGAATTTTGGTTCTTGTGGTAAATTGGGTGTGTGATTGGAGTTGTAATCTGTAAAACATTCAATCTAGTGGAACTCAGCTGGAATTTGGCTGAGAACTGGACGTAGCCCTGGGATTGGGTGAACCAAGTATAAATCTTGGTTGTATCTCTCTAAACCTTTCTCTCTTTAATTCTCGCTACTACCTTTATTTTGATAGTTTGTTTTGTTTGATTCAAGAATTGGTCAGAACTCTTAATCTTTGAAATAGATAATCTGTAATTTGTGGAAATCTTTTAAAGATTAATTCATCCCCCCTCTTGATCTCAACCTCCTTTTCTAACACGAATTTGACGACTTATCATATTATTAAAAATTTAGATGAAATAATTATGTATAATACTTTTTTAGTATATTATGTTTTTAAATTTGCTAATAAAGAAAAAGTTTCAAAATTCAAAAAGTTTAATACTTTTAAATATTAAAATTGACTTTATAAAAAAATTAGGAAAAAAATAATTAATCCAAAAATATAATAATGATAAAAATATTATAAAAAAGAGTTCAAAAATGAATTATAATATTTTCAGTTTTAGTTTAATTATATTTTTAATTCTCAAAATAGAAAAATATATTTTGATTATTTTAATTTAATAAAACATAATTTAAATTTTTAATACTAAAATTAAAATATTAAATAATAATAAATTTAATTCTTTAAATTTAGTATTTAGAAACGAAAATTATAATTTCTCTGTTTTAAAAAATTAAAATAAATATTTAAAAATAAAAATAAAAACTAGTATTATCTTAAATTTATTAAAAGTATAATCAAATATCTATTTTCTTATGCAATTTTAGAAATTTTTTAAAGAAAATCCAATATATTAAAAAGTTGAAATTTTAAAAAGGCACAACCTTAACTTATATTAACTGCTTTTTTTTTAAACCGACAAGAAAAACTTGGCTTTGAAAAAAGTTAATAATTTTCAAGTTATTTAAGTGATGAAGTTTCCAAATGTGATCTATGAATTTATTGAGAAAAATTTGAGGTATGTTGAATATAAATTTAAATATATTTTTAATTTATTTAAATATGGTTTATTTTTAGTATTTATAAAATAGATTAATTTTAAATTTTTAACTTTTCTAGCAGTCTATTTTTAATCTTTGTTATTAATTATGTTAAAAATGAAAAATATTAATTAGTATATTTAAACTAAAAATTATTTTAACTTAAGATAAATATATTTTTATAAATAATTTAATTAAATAATATATTTATTATCTAATGTATATTGATATAATTTTTTTGGGTATATCAATTATATGAAAACAACCATGGTTAAGTAATTAATAATAATAAAGTAATAAATTTAAAAATTAGATTAAAAATAAAGTATTATAAAATAAAATTGTAATAATTTGATTAAAATTGTAATTTTTTAATTAATTAAGTTAATGAGGAATTAAAATATGATAATTTGTTGTGTTTAATTTTTTTAATATAAATTTTTAAAATATAATTTAATTTCAATTGAAATTTTCAATTGAAAAATAAATTAAAGAATATTTGTTATTAAATTTTTCTTAAATAATGTATTGAATAGTTAATATCACTCTAGTCTTAATTTATTACAATTTAAATTTTTAATAAATTTGATTTATTTTTAATAATATTTTTATTTTAGTAATTTAAAATTAAAGTTAATCTTCTTTTTGTTAATATTGAAACCAAAGTTTATTTTTAAAGTATATTTTAAAAAATAAACTACTTTAAAAAATAAATTGTTAAAAATATAAACAATTAAAGTATATTTATAAAAAATAAATTTAAATATAATAAAAAATAATATTCATTAGCGACCGATTTCAATTCGGTCGTTATTTTCTCATTAGTGACCGATTTCAATTCTGGTCACTATTTCAATTTGTAATTCGGTCGCTAAATCAGTCGCTAAATGATTTTTTTATTTTAGTATGGAAAGCCACCGATTTAGCGATCGAAATTTTGCGACGCAAACTATTGGTCGCTATTTCGGTCGCTAAATAAAAAAGTGAAATCAAATCATATTTCGGGGCTTAATCGGTCGCTAAATTGCGACCGAATTAACTCTAGTCGCTAATGCGACCAAATTAAATCGGTTGCTAATGCGACCAAATTAAATCGATCGCTAATTGTGACCAAAATTAAATCGATCGTTAAATGTATTTTTTCTTATAATGAATGTTTAAGTGTGTTTCACTGTATTAAAATGTGATTGTGATTAATATTTGTTTAATATAATATTTATAATAATATTTTTCTAATATAATAAATATTAATGACTAAACTTCTTCAAAATTATAAATCATATCTAATTTATTAAATTAAAGTAAAAGTGATATGTGTTTTAGCTTCTTGAGATACTGATTCATATTTCCATATATTTTTAGGGTTCTTATACATAACTGGAGACGCATCTAAAGGAGGTTTGTTCTCAAGTTCTATTGGAGGTACTGGTACGTATATATCAATTTTTTTAGCAACTTGAGCTAATAGAGGAGGTTTTACTAATAGTTTTATTATCTAACATTTCTTTTTTTTTTCTCACTTTTTCATTATCTCTGTTATATTCTCTCACTAACATAATATTAATTGATTAATATTCAATTATTTTATTAGTTTGTACTTTCAAATTGATTGTTTGTCTCTCTTCTTTCCTTCTTAAATTCCATCCTTAAAATTATATTGATTAGCAAATGTTGTTTTTTCTTCATCTTTTCACACTCGCTTATTCTATTATTGTTTGTTATTTTGATTTTTGTAGAGAAATATTTTTTGTTTGAGAAAAATATTTTTATTTTTTATAAATTTTTATGATTCTATAATTAGAAAAATAATAATAGATTCATTTTTTTCTAGATATGAGGCATAAAAGAATAGATTCACTTTTTAAAAGTGATAATTTTCATTTTATATATTTTTCAACTTCATCATTTTATACTTGATGCTCCTAATCATCCAGATTTGAAGAATTTGTCTATCATACTTGAATTATAGGTACATTTTACTTAATAGATCATTGAATTCGTCTTTTTTAACTCTTCCTGTTTCTACAACTACAACTAAGAGATCGTCTTTTGTAATGAAAATTATCAAAACAAGACTCGCGAAATAGAATGGAAGACGAAATTCTTGCAAATAGTATGATCATTTATATTAAAAAATAAATAGCTGAAAAATTTATTTTTGATTCCATTATTGATGAGTTTAAACATTTAAAAGAACGAAGGGTGGAACTTTAAATAAATATCTTATTTTTTAGTTATTATTATATAATATTTTTTATAATTGGCCTCTCGAGACTGATCTGGTGAAGATCCGCCACTAGTAATTGGAATCAATAAATATATGAATTGAAAATGAAAATTAACCAAGTATTGGGATAAAATAAAAATTCTAAACAATTAAATAGTAGAAATTAAACAGAGCATTACAAAATAAAATATTCAATAAAAAATTCAAATTAAATAAAAGAGAACAAACCAAAATTTTCATAGTAGTAGATGAGCTCATGTAACTAATAATTGAAAACGAAAAAAAAAGTGGGGACAAGACAAAATAGCAGGTCGCCCCAGAACAAGAGATTGTGATTGGGTTCTCATCATACCTTTATTTATAAAGGACTGAACAAGAGAAATCAAACCTGAAATTAATTACAATAAAACCAAATGTTTCTCAAATTAAAAATTGCAAAACTAGATTGCTGTGAGGAGAGATTTCTAGGATTTATTTGGAGAAATATCTCGTTTCTTTCCTATTTTGAGTGATTCAATACTGATTTGCATTTAATTATTTATTCCTGACCTATAATTTAACTAAATTGGATTTTCGCACAAGTTAATTTGTTTGATTCAAAATTTTTATTTGTAACATTTTGCAAGAGGGTTGCACAAACAAACTTTGTTTTCCGAAAATAATGAAGCTTGAATGCATCAATTTAGGCCTTTAATTTCATCAATTTGGTTCATCTAAAATTATCTTTCTCTTATAAAAGAAATATGCACTATAGATATGTATGTATATTATTTTTGTTTATTTTAAAACTATACAAAATGAAACAAATTAAAAAAATTGAATTATGTTATGTTTTTAATGAAAACATGTTAAATGCATGTTTTATGAAGAAAATAATTAGCTTAGAAAATACTCTTCGATCAAGAAATAAATAATAAAATGACATACATCAAGGTGCGAGAGACAACCAAAGTAAAGATAACAACAACCAAACTAAGAGTCACAAAGAGATATAATTTAAAAGTCTGACCTTAAGAATTCCACAAAGGAGATTTAGTGTGGAAAAAAATTGGAGAAGCCAAACGAAATAAAAATGAAAGAAAATTGGCACCGGATTGGGATAGACCGTTCACAATTATTGAATATTTAAATAATGGTGCATACAAGCTAGAATATTTATTAAGATTCCTAATATTTCGAACTTGCAATGCCACTTATTTGAAATCATATTACAGCTGAAAATAAATGTTAAAGGCCCAAAAAGGCCAATTCATGACTCAAAAGCCAAATCCCATTCATAGTCATAACCACGGACCCATTGAGGTTGGAAAGTTGAATTATGACAATACAATACACTACATATCATGATAACCTATTAAGGTTGTTAGAAATGTAGGCTAAGATCAAGAGGGGGGGTGAATTGATCTTTGAAAGATTTTCGCAAATTACAGATTATCTATTTCAAAGATTAAGATTTCAGACCAGTTCTTGAATCACACACAGCAAGCAATCAAAAATAAGTGCAGTGACAGAATTAAAGAAGAGAAATGTTTAGAAAGATACAACCAAGTTTTATACTGGTTCACCCAATCACAGGGCTACGTCCAGTCTCCAGCCAAATTCCAGCTAGGTTCCATTAGATTGAACGTTTTACAGATTACAACTTTAATCTCACACTCAATCTACCACAAGAACCACAATTCCAGTTCCTGCACCTAAACATTCACCAAGAACCAAATTCTAGATCTTGACCAACCCTACAGCCAAATTCCAGCTACAGAAACCGGTGCCCAC
This sequence comes from Sphenostylis stenocarpa, assembly GCA_963425845.1. Lineage (NCBI taxonomy): Eukaryota > Viridiplantae > Streptophyta > Magnoliopsida > Fabales > Fabaceae > Sphenostylis > Sphenostylis stenocarpa. The sequence goes on from OY731408.1 coordinate 30,873,370, forward strand.
AATTCCAGGCACCCACAATATAGTAAAGAAAGTAAAGAAACGAATAGAAGAAACTCAGAACGCTCAAACCAGATTTAGGTAGCTCTGCAGTATGTGTTTCTTCTCTAAAAGAATGCAATTTTTCCTCAAGAAAGAACTACTATGAACTTCACAAAAACTAGCGCGATTCTCTCTTGAAAGTAGCACTTATGCTTGCTTGATTGATTGCTAAAAGATGTATTTTAAAAAGTCCAAGCAACTCTGTTTATATAGAAGATTTTCAAAACTGCTGGTTTATTTAATCTGTTAAAATAATCTTTTAATCTGTTAAAAGTCTTGTTTTAATCTGTTAAAACTTCTTTTAATCTGTTAAAATGTTCTTGATTATTTTCCAGATTTGTTTTAACTGATACGACACCGTTTATATCAATTAAAACTCTTTGTAAAAAATCTTCCAAACTGTTTTAATCGATTGTTTCGTCTTTCAATCGATTAAAATACTGCAAAACATTCTTATAAACTTTTCTAAGTGATTTTAACTGATAACAATCTGTTTTAATCGATTAAAACACTTTGAAAAAAAAGTTCACTTAGTTATTTTAATCGATTGAAACGTATTTTAATCGATTACAATTCTGCCAAAATATTTCATAAAACTTTCTAAGTTATTTTAACTGATAGCAAGCTTGTTTTAATATATTAAAACATTCTGGAAAAACCTCTTAGTTGTTTTAATCGATTATTTCGCATTTGTTTCGATTAAAATACTGATAGAACAACTTTCAAAACACTTCAAGTTATTTTAATCGATTATTTCGAGTTTGTATCGATTAAAATTCTGCCAGAACACTTTTCAAAATATTCTAAGTCATTTTAATCGATTATATCAATTCTATATCAGTTAAAATACTGGCAGAAGGTTTTCAAAAAACCTTTTAATGAAAACAATCGATTATTTCGAAAACATATCAGTTAAAAACATGTTACAAAAGTGTTAAGAACATTTTAGTTGATAAAGCTTATATGCTATTAGTTAAAATGGCTAATTAAAAACCTTTTATCAAAATACTTTGTTTTTAACCGTTTAATCGCTTTTTAGAGGCATTTTGCAAAATCTTTTAAATGAAGAAACCTCATGCAGCAGAGAGATAAAAATGATTATACCTAAGCAGAGATGTAGACTCACTAATCCCACTATTCTTTTATCTAAGTGACCTTTGACTGCCACAAAGTAGCCTTTGACTTCATTTTTGACTTCATCAAATCAACAAGATCTTTGCCAAAGTAATTCAATAAGATCTTCATCACTTTCAATCTCCCCCTATTTGATGAAGACAAACACCTCTTTGAATAATAACTCTGCAGAAGAAGTCACTTGAATATATAGATTAGTGAGTATTCAAAAATTAATCATTTTCCTATTTCTCCCCCTATATTGCTACTCCCCCTAAATAAGGAAAATCAATTATAAAAGCAAAGCAATTATTTCTCCCCCTTTTGACTTCATCAAAAATAGGGAACAAAGGAATAAAGCAAATACAATGCATGGTAATTAACAAAATTTAGGGTTTGAAAACAGTAAGAAAATATGAACAAGATACTTTACTCATATAACGATCAATCAAAGTTGATTCAAACTTATCTTCATTAATACGTTTGTAATGAATACAATTAATACGTGTAAAGATAAAGGAATCATGCTTTAGTAGCATGTTACAAGAACAACCATTAACTAAAGCCTTTAATTTTTCTTTCCCAGAGTAGAAAGTGATGAAAATCTTATTAAAATTACCGACGGTCAAAATTCGTCGATAATAACAAAAATCCGTCGTAAATGAATATTACCGACGAAATTCTGACGGCCAAAAATCCGTCGAAAATTCGGTTGTCGGTAAATATTACCGACAGATTTATCCATCGGTAAATGTGTTATGAAATTTTCGACTGAACTGGAATCCGTCAGTAGTAATTTTATTATTTATTAAAAAATTTACTTATTTATAGCATATTCTAAGAAATTGTCATTAACGGGATTTGAATCCAAGATTTTTAGAGTTGGAGGCTGATACTTCAACCACTAAGTTATTAGAATTTTTTGATAACAATTTACAAATAAATTATATTTATATACAAATATATTTTTATATTTTTATATATTTATATATTTATATATATTTATATATTTATATATTTTTATATATTTATATATATTTATATATATTTATATATATTTATATATATTTATATATATTTATATTTATATATATTTATATTTATATATATTTATATTTTTATATTTTTATATATATTTATATATATTTATATATATATATATATATTTATATATTTTTATATATTTATATATATTTATATATATTTATATATATTTATATATTTATATATTTATATATTTATATATTTATATATTTATATATTTATATATTTATATATTTATATATTTATATATTTATATATTTATATATTTATATATTTATATATTTATATATTTATATATTTATATATTTTTATATAACTAAATATTTATTTTTTTAAATTATTTAATTTAATAAATTATTATAAATTAATCTAATTATGATTAAATTAAATTATTAAATAAAAAATATTTTATTTTTTAATTAGGTGAATAATTAAATTATATTATATAATTTTACCGACGGATATATCCGTTGGTAAATAATTGTTAATTTACAGATGAATTTATCGACGGATATATCCGTCTGTAATTAATTGTTAATTTATCGACGGTTTTACCGATCGGATATTTCCATTGGTAAATTCATCTATAAATTACCGACGAATTTATCGACGGATATATCCATCGGTAACTAATTATTATTTTACTGACGGATATATCTGTCGGTAACATCAAATTCCTCAAATATTTTATATCCGTCGATAATGATTATTTTTCGACGGCTATAAATTTGTCGGTAAATATCTGTCGGTAATACGCGATTTTCTTGTAGTGAGAAGCTCAGACAATTGCTGAAGTAAGTTCAGCGAGCACACCACAACAACGACCTAATGTGGTAAAAAATGAGGTGACAAAGCTAATAAAGGCTAACATTATCTATCTCATCTCAGACAACACTTGGATATCTATTGTCCAATTTATTTCTAAAAAGAATGGAGTAAATGATGTGCAAAATGATCACTTTCTCCTTCCATTCATAGATCAACCGGTTAAGAGATTGATAGGATTTTATCAGAGATTTATTCGAGACTTCAGCAAGGTGACATTGTCTCTTTCCAACTTACTTTCCAATTTACTGCAGAAGAACACTTTGTTTGTTTTAGCTTAACCGAGTTACTACTTGATGACCTCAACACCTATACCATTTGAGGAGATAGATTCAGGACCTGAACTATTTTAGCTTATTTTCATTTTCATTTGCATTTGTATAACATCAATTCTCCACGTTGAGGACAATGTTGATTTCAAAAGTGAGGAGTATTTGCATTTCATGCATGAAGTTTCATTCATATTTTTTGTTTTAACTGTTGTGTAATGTCATAAATTGATGGGAGACTAATTTGAAAAAGATGATCGACTTGATCAAGAGAAAGATTTCAATGTTTAAAAGGTTTGATTCACATAGGAATCAAGGCCGAGTTAGATTAACATTGCTTTGGATTAATTTCAGGGTGAACAAATCGTCCAAGTGAGTTTTAAGACTTATTCCTTCTTGTGTTTATCACTCATGACATGAGAACCTTCCAAAATTTGATTGATTTCTCTATGGCACCAGTAGAAATGATTTAGGCCTTATTCGTCTTAGCTACTTAGCCAAATAGTCTACCTTTACCTTAAAATATCCTTTGAACCCATTTTTGAGCGTTAGTCTTTTCTTGGATTTAAACCCAAGAATTAAAGTTTTTCCAACCTAAAAACTACTCACACCCAGACTTAAAGGAAAGTAAGGAGTGTGGAATCATCATAGAAATCTAGTTCTACTCACCGCCAAAAATCCCAGAAAAAGGAGAAGTGTTAAAGTATCAAGAAAAAAAAAAGAAAAAAGAAATCATTTTGTTTGTGTGTGTCAAAGTAATATAGAACTTGAAAGACACTCTAACTAAAGGTACGTTGATCCAAGTTCTTTATTTTTCCTAAAGTTTTAGCCCACTTTCATAAAATAACCTACCTTGAACCCTAGCCCTATTACAAGCCAAGTAAAAGTCATATTGATATGCAGTATTGTAATGGTGGGAATTTAGAGATCTTTCAAGCCTATGGTAAAAGATGATGTCATGATATGATGATGAGTGAAATTTTTAGCATAAACACTTGAGATATTAGAGTAAGCACTTTACCACAAGAGAATAATCCCCTGAGATGAGTCCAGAAACCATTAAATAGTACTTGTCCATGATAATACTTTGTGAGTTATGATCTTGATATTTTTTATTCTCACACTTTTGGTTGATGAAATTTTTCTTGACTATTGTACTTTTTAGGATGTCACTAACGTTTACAACAATATCCATCTTTGCATTGCATGTATGCATTCTTTTCTTTTCTTTTCATTTCTTTCTTTTATCTTTTGTTTGAAAGTGCAAAAGAACAAAGGTGGAGAGTATTTAATGTATGTCATTTTACTCTTTATTTCTTAATTTAAGAGCATTTTTTAAGTTAATTATTTTCTTCATAAACCATGTATTTTACATGTTTTCATAAAAAGCATGTAATAATTCAATTTTTCTTAATTTATTACATTTTGTATAGTTTTAACATAAAAAAATAATATACATGCATACATATACACTGCATATTAATTTTTCTTCTTTTGTAGGAGAGGTAATTTGAGATGAACCAAATTGATGTAAATAAAAGTCCAAATTGATGTAATCGAACTTCACTCTTTTCGGAAGCCCAAGTTTACTTGTGCAGGCCACTTGCAAAATGGTACAAATAAAAATTTTGAATCAAGCAAATTAATTGATGCAGGAATCCAATTTACTTGAATTAAAAGCCAGAGAGAATCAAGAATTAAATGCAAATCAGTGTTGAATCATGCAAAATAGGAAATAAGTGTATTATTTCCTACAAATCAGTCCAAAAAAAATTTCGTCACAGCAATCCAGTTTTGTAGTTTTTAATTTGGGAAACAATTAATTTTATTGTAATTAATTTTATACTTAATTTCTCTTGTTCAGTCCCCTATAATAGAGGTCTGATAAGAACACAAACATAAACTCCTGTTTCTGGGCGAGTTGTTGTTTACTCTCATTCCTGTTTCTTTTTGTCATCGGTTTTTAGTTAGGTAAGCTCATCTACTGCTACAACACTTCTGGTTTTGTTATCTTTTATTTAATTTGAAATTTCTATGGAATTTTTTAGTTTATATTATTCTGTTTATTTTATTCATTTAGTGCTCATTTTAATTTCTACCTGTTTATTTGTTTAGAATTTTTATTTTATTCCACTACTACTTAATTTTTGTTTTCAATTCATCTCTTTTCCAATTTCAATTCTCAATTTAGTTTTAAAGTTATCGCTTCCAAAAGTTTTAAATTTAATTACTTGCACTATTTTATTTTAAAATAATTTTTTATTTTGCACTTTTAATTAAAAGTACTTTATTTTAATTTTATAAATTTCGATCATCTAAATTATGCTTCAATTTAATTTTAATTATTGTTAATATTCTACTGCAATTCGATTTTAATTTTTATTATTGTACATCAATTTATTTTATGTTAATTTTTTTACTCCTTCATAAACCCCTCGTATTTACTATTATTTACTGTTTTTAGAGAAAATGTGGTAATGGGTACATTCCTATAATTGTGTCTGTTAGATATTATTGAGATATTGTTTGATATTATTAAGATATTGTTAGATATTTTAACCACAATATCAAACAATGTCTTCTGTTTACTTTCGGTTACTCTTTTAGTTGTACCTCTCTCTATTATAAATAGATTACCCTATGTGTGGTTTATACACAAGGGAGATTAATCTCAAACATATTTCCTCTATATTCAACATGGTATCAGAGCCAAGTCTAACATCTTTCCGGTTATTATCTTGTGACCTAGTTTGTCACAATGTTCACACTTAAAACGTCATTTTCCCTATTTGCGAGGGCGAGTCCGGTCATCACGGTGAGATGCCAACGCAAAAGAATCATTAACAGAATTGGAAGTAGTAGAAGGAGTGGAAGAAGTCATGAAGGTGTTAGAAATGTAGGCTGAGATCAAGAGGGGGGGTGAATTGATCTTTGAAAGATTTTCGCAATTAACAGATTATCTATTTCAAAGATTAAGTAATCTGACCAATTCTTGAATCACACAGCAAGCAATCAAAAATAAATGCAGTCACAGAATTAAAGAAGAGAAAGGTTTAGAAAGATATCACCAAAGTTTATACTGGTTCACCCAATCCCAGGGCTACGTCCAGTCTCCAGCCAAATTCTAGCTGGGTTCCACTAGATTGAATGTTTTACAGATTACAACCTTAATCACACACTCAATCTACCACAAGAACCACAATTCCAGTTCCTGCACCTAACCTTTTACCAAGAACCAAATTCCAGTTCTTGAACTACCCTGCAGCCAAATTCCAGCTACAGAAACCAGTGCCCACAATTCCAAGCACCCACAATACAGTAAAAGAAAGTAAAGAAACAAACAGAAGAAACTAAAACGCTCAAACCAGTTTTATGCAGTTCTGTAATATGTGTTTCTTCTCCAAAAGACTGCAATTTTGCCTCAAGAAAGAACTTTGATGAACTTCACAAAAATTAGCGTGATTCTTTCTTGAAAGTAGCATTTTAGATTGCTTGATTGTTTTCCAAAAGATGTATTTCAGATGATGTATAAAAAGTTCAAACAACTTTGTTTATATAGAAGATTTTCAAAACTGCTGGTTTAATTAATCTGTTAAAATAATCTTTTAATCTGTTAAAAGTCTTGTTTTAATCTGTTAAATCTTCTTTTAATCCATTAAAACGTTCTTGATTATTTTCCAGATTTGTTTTAACTGATACGACAACGTTTATATCAATTAAAACTCTTTGTAAAAAATCTTCTAATTTGTTTTAATCGATTGTTTCGTGTTTAATCGATTAAAATATTGCAAAACTTTCTTGTAAACTTTTCCAAGTGATTTTAACTGATAAAAATCTGTTTTAATAGATTAAAACGCTAAGCAGGAATTTTCTTAAGTTGATTTAATCGATTGAAACGCAGTTTAATCGATTGAAATAATTTTGATCGATCATAATTCAATTCTGATCGATCATATCTGGTTCTGATCGGTCATAACTCAATTCTGATCGATCATATCTGGTTCTGATCGGTCATATGCTTATTCTGATCGGTCATATGGTACTCCAAGTGGTTTTAATCGATTATTTCGAAGTTGTATCGATTAAAATACTGCCAGAACACTTCTCTGAACATTTTAAGTAATTTTAATCGGTTATTTCGAAATTGTATCAATTAAAATACTGACTGAAGGTTTTCAAAACTTCCTTTAATGAAAACAATCGGTTATTTCGAAGTTATATCAGTTAAAAACCTGTTATAAAAGTGTGAAGAACATTTTAGTTGATAAAGCTTATATGTTATTAGTTAAAATGGTTGATTAAGAAAGCTTTTATCAAAATACTTTGGTTTGACTGTTAAAACATTTTTAGAGGCATTTTGCAAAATCTTTTAAGTGAAGAAACCTCATGCAGCAGAGAGATAAAACTGATTATACCTAAGCAGAGCTGCAGACACACTAATCCTTCTACTCTTTTATCCAAGTGACCTTTGACTGCCACAAAGTTTGCCTTTGACTTCATTCTTGACTTCATCAAATCAACAAGATCTTTGCCAACGTAATTCAATAAGATCTTCATCACTTTCAGAAGGGTGGGAGAATAAACCCTAAAAAAAATCCAAAGTAATCCATTCAGTCCACGAAGCACAGATCTAAAACGAGAAGACCAAAACAAGTCCGTCGAGACTAAACGACACAGAAGACAATGAACGACCAACTCTAATAGTGGTGATCTCAATACCACGTGGTCGCCTGACCAAGACGAGCAAAACTGTATGTTTTTGGTAAAAAATGAAACTCCGAAGGCGGTTACGGTAGCGGTGACAATGACGTGAACTAGTACACCAGGTAAGTTCCTAGGAAAGAGAGGTGGGTCACTAATGGACACGCTTAAATACCAAGTCTTTCCTTGTCAGAACCTTCCTAGACATGCACTTTCACACTACCAAATAATATCCAGTAATAAAAATAGTTCTTTTCTGATGTGGAAGATCAGTTTAACCGGCAGCGGTGGCGGCTTCAATAGTGGACAAAGGCAAAAAAATTTCAAAATAACCTTAAGGTCTAGATATCATGTTAAGGTTCCAACATAAAACCAATTAACAATATGTGGAGTAGCCTAACATGTATTTAAATCATACCAAATGACATGAGGTAGGCGATGTGGGACATCCAATCCTGTCGACACTCCTAGTACTTTTAATGTTCCTGTTGTTTGTGACCCTCTAACTGTGTCTTCTTCACCATTAGTTTCTGCTCCATAATCAACTTCTTCTCCACCGCCTCTTTAGGTTTATAGTTGCCAAAACCAATCACAACAACCACCATATGACTCCACTCAAGTGTCAACTACTTTGTCTCCTCCAAATCTGACACCTGATTCTGACCTTCCCATTGCCCTCCGAAAATGTATTTGTTCTACACGTAATCCCTCTCCCCATTATATTGCTTTGAGTTATCATCGACTGTCATTATTTTTTTATACATGTCTTTCCTCTATTTCTTCTGTGACCATTCCAAAAACTGTCCGTGAAGCTTTAGCCCATCCTGGTTGGCGTTAGGTCATGTTAGATGAACTAAGTGTTCTTCATAATAGTGGAACTTGGGAATTGGTCCCATTACCGTCTGAGAAATATGTTATTGGTTGCAGGTGGGTGTTTACTATCAAAGTTGGACCTGATGGTACTATTGATCGCCTCAAAGATCGTCTTGTGGCCAAAGATTATACTCAAATTTTTTGGTTGGATTATGGAGATACCTTTTCCCCCGTGGCAAAAATGGCTTTTGTTCGTTTATTTATCGCCATGGTCGCTCTTCAACAATGGCCTCTTTATCAACTGGATGTTAAAAATGTTTTCCTCAATAGTGATTTGCAAGAAGAAATCTATATGGAGCAACCTCCTAGGTTTGTTGCTTAGGGGGAGTCTTATGGGATGGTATGTCGTCTTCGCAAATTCTTATATGGCCTAAAACAGTCTCCTAAGGCGTAGTTTGGAAAGTTTAGCAAGGTTATTCAACAATTTGGTATGACTCGGTGTGAAGCAGATCATTTTATCTTTTATCGACACTCAAGTGCTAGATGTGTTTACTTAATAGTATATGTTGATGACATCGTTCTTACAGGGTAGTGACAAACATGACATCTCTCAGTTGAAACAACATCTCTATCACCATTTTCAGACCAAAGATCTTGGCAAACTTAGATATTTCTTGGGTATTGAGGTGACACAGTCCAATGATGGTATTGTTATATCTTAGAGAAAGTATGCCATGGATATTTTGGAGGAAACTGGGTTGATGAGTTCAAAGTTTGTTGATACACCCATGGATTCCAATACTAAATTTTTACCAAATCAGGAGAGCCTATATCTGATCCTGAGCAGTATAAAAGATTGGTTGGAAAATTGAATTATCTTACAGTTACTCGTCTTGACATTTCCTTTGCAGTCAGTATGGTAAGCCAATTTCTTAATTCCCCATGTGAAGATCATTGGAATGCATTCATTTGTATCTTGAAGTATATTAAAGGATCTCCTGGAAAAGGATTGTTATATGGTTCTAATAACCATACAAGAGTTGTTTGCTACTCAAATACTGATTGGACAGGATCTCCTTCGGATTGAAGATCTACATCTAGATATTGTGTCTCCATTGGTGGTAACTTGATCTCATAGAAAAGTAAGAAACAGAGTGTTGTGACAAGATCCACTACAGAAGCAGAATATGGAGTTACGGCCTCAGCTTCCTGTGAACTTGTTTGGCTCAAGCAATTGCTTAGAGAGTTATAATTTGGAGATGTCACTTAAATGACACTTGTGTGTGACAATCAGGATGCTCTTCATATTAGCTATAATCCTGCCTTTCATGAGAGGACCAAATACATTGAGATTGACTATCATTTCATTCGAGAAAAGATTATGTCTGGAGACATCAAAACTAAGTTTGTTAACTCAAGTAATTAGTTGGCAGATATTTTTACTAAGTTTTTATGAGGGCCTAAAATTGATTATATTTGTAACAAGCTTGACACATACGATTTGTATGCTCCAGCTTGAGGGGGAGTGTTAGACATTGTTTAGATATTGTTTGATATTGTTAAGATATTGTTAGATATTGTTAACCACAATATCAAACAATATCTTTTGTTTATTTTGTTTACTTTTGGTTACTCTTTTAGTTGTATCTCTCTATTATAAATAGATTACTCTATGTGTGGTTTATACATAAGAGAGATTAATCTCAAATCCTATTTCCTCTATATTCAACAGTGTCTTTGTGAGTTTCAACACATATTAGTGTTGAATTATTGGCAAGCGTACCAAAATTATCAATCGCAGTATAGTATTTCGATTAAATAAAAGTCGATTCCACGAGGAACAGTTTCAATGAAAATTCCCAATTATGCTTACTAAGTAGATTAAACAGATTGAGTTTTGCAAACAAGAGTTGAATTGAAATTAAATGACAAAGAACTATAAATTGTTGAGAAAATATCAATTAAAGGTACTTAGGATTGACTTCCTTCCTTATCCCTCTTTTGTAATGGCTATGTCAATTAAGAACGTCAATTAACCTAACAATGTTGATGCCACCTACTCAAATCATCCATGTTGATTCCTCACACATGAAATTCATAAGAAAACCTAATAAATGTTGATTCCTCACACAATTAACAGATTTTCTAGCATTAGGGTTAGGGTGTTAAGCAATTGATACATTCATTCCATTCCTGACAATTAATGTAACAAATATTCTTACCGTGATCTAGGGTTCAAGATATATTTTCCAATCATACCTCAAACAATCAAGAATAAATCATTCCAAAGCATAAAGGATAAGAATAACAACATCAAAGCATAGATTAAGATCTCAAAATATCACCATGATACAAAAGAGTTCAAAGGAAGTGCACCAAATCCTAAGATAATGAAGTTAGTCACTCATGTTGGCCATTACAATGCTCCAATTGATAAAGAAGTGAAGAATTGATGAAGATTAGACAAAACCCTAATAGTAGTCGTGCCTCCTCTCCTCCAAGACTGCTTGCTTTTCTCAAAACACAACTTATCTTTTTATAAGAGAATTTGGGTCAGGTCTTGCATCATTCATTTGCTTAAGCGCTCTTCTTTCTTTCAATTTTACTCCAATTATGCTGACAATTATGCTCCTTACTCTTGTATCAAGGTATTCTCAAATTCATCCTATATTGGGAGAAAAATATATTAGAATTAACATAAGTTAAGTGGTTTTATAACAATTCAAGGTATAATTATATCAACTTTTTACCACTTAACAACTCCCCCCAACCTAGAATCTTGCTTGTCCCAAGCAAAGTAGTTTTTCCAAAACAAAATCATCACCTATTATCTCTTTATCTTATAGAACCACAACATAAAAAATTTTAGGGGTGATGCTCACAACTCCAAATGAAAATAGAACACATAAGCATTCAAGTTATAGAAACCAACAAAGAATAATTAGTCCTCAACTATCCTCAGAGAAGCATTATCTCTCAAATAGAGTTATATATACTCATCTCTAATTCTCACAGGTAAGTGTTTATCTCATTCAATCACTTCATTTAGACAATCCAATATTGATAATCATCTTCAAGCAATCAACAATTGTTAAACAAGACTTAAATCAAAAGCTCTTTTGAGGCTTGTAATGCGGCTGGGCTAAGAAAGAATTATTGGTTTTTCTGGGATATACAAAAATATTTGAGAAATTCAACTCATATGAATGATTCTTGATTAACAATTCCTCAAGTCAGGTTTCAAACTTCATGCTTTTGTCCCTAACACAATGAAAATGAGTGAATAATCTCACAAGTTATTACCCCCCTTTTGACTTCGTTTTTTTTTTCTTTTGCATGTATCCTTTTTTTGGCTTTGCAAATTTTTAAGCTTTGCTTTTCCTTTTTCTTTACACTTTTTTTTTAACAATAACACCCCAACAATACCTGTAGGACAATAATAGCAATACCCAACAATAAGAAAAATAGTGACATTCATACTCATTTCCTTTCTCAAATATAGGAAGGTAGATAAATAGTGTTTAGGCTTAAGGGTTCTGTTTAAGAAACAATATCATTTTTGGCTCAGAAGGGGTTCAAATGGATGTCCTATAATTAATGCATGGTTGGCTATTTGACTCTGGGTTATATCTACTACAAAGAAAAAAAATGTCTTTATCATTTTCAAGTCATGTCAACATGCAATCACATCAAAGAATCAATCAATATCAGTTATCATCACAAAGTGTTGACACTCAATTTATCTGTTTTTGGTACTCTGCTCACCTGGGTTTTGGCTAGCTTCTCCAATTCAGTTACTTCCTAATTTTCCTCATCAATTCCTTTTCACTATCATACTCAATATCCCAAAATCACTTGTTATTGGAAACAATCAAAATTATTTTTCACGTTCTAGATTTGAATTAGACAATAAGCAATAATCTCATATATGACTCTAAAACAAATTATGGGACAATAAGGAATTCAAAATTTAAAATAAAGCAATTAAAAACATTAAATTAAAAACAAAGGAATTAAAAACATTAAAAGCAAAGTAAGTTTCCTCCCTCATTTTCTTCACTTGTCATGTACTCCTTATCTTGTGCCTCAGCCTCAGTTGCAGACTTTCTCACCCCCTCTAGAAAAGTTAGATTGTCCCCAGGCCATTGAAGTAAGGCTTCAAAGTTTTGAGGAGAAGTGCACTATGTACCTGAAGCAATCTTGCAAAGAAAGAACCTAAGGAAGAAAAATGCACAAAAAAACTTAAACTGCAAAAAGAAAAAAAAAACAAATTCAAAACATTGGGTTGCCTCCCAGGAGCGCTTGTTTAACTTCTTCAACTCGACGCCTATTTGCTTTAGGGCTCAAGAAGGTGAGTGATCAAGGTGATATATACGCATTCTCCATCCCTTGACTGTCCTTGTGGGAATGAATTTATTCTTCTCATTCCGAATAACCTTACAACTGTCAGAGATTGGATAAATCATACCTGTTTCAGGAGGTTTCAGTACCTCTCTTTGAATAACTTCCTCCATTGTCAGACTAAGATGTCTTTGGGGTTGTGCAACAGGCTTGTAATCTTGTTTTTCAGTTGAGATGGATAATTCATCCAAAGTATCTATTCTGAGACAATCTTTCTTGTTTTTCGGTTGTTGTACAACTTCAAACAGATTAAAATTAACTTCATCATCTCCACTTCTAATTTTTAACTTGCCTATGTAAACATCTATAATTACTTTGGCAGTCTTCATAAATGGCCTTCTCAGGATCAATGGGACTTCCTCATTTTCCTCCATGTCCATAATCACAAAATCAACAGGAAATATGAAGTTATCCACTCTAACTAAAACATCTTTTGTTACTCCATAAGGAATCTTTACAGATCTGTCAGCTAGCTGTAATGTCATTCTTGTAGACTTTACTTCCAAGTCTCCTATTCTTTTAAGCATAGACAAAGGCATTAGATTTATACTAGCACCCAAATCAAGTAATGACTTACCTACTTGTAACGTCTCAATTGTAACTGGTATAGTTAAACTGCCAGGATCCTTGGACTTTTGAGGTAATGATTTCTGAATTATAGCGTTGCATCCTGCTTCTAGCTCCACTGTTTCTGCAGTAAATCTCCTTTTCTTAGTTAACAACTCTTTCATGAATTTTGCATAAGTCGGCATCTGCTCCATAGCTTCCATAAATGAAATATTAATCTGTAAATGTTTGAAAATATCCATGAATCTTATGAATTGTCTTTCTTTATCTATTTGGGAAGGATGATGAGGATATGGTAAATCCTTCAATTGCGGTATTTGACTCTCATCTTTCTCCCTCTTTTTCTCACTCTTTTTATTTTTCTTTTCTTTTTCAGTATTTTTTTCTTTTTCTATATTCTCTCTTTTATTTTCATCTTTTTCTCCTTCACACTCATCTTCTTTTTCTTGTAGGATTTCCTTCTCTACAGCCAGATTGTCTCCAATACCTTCTCCTATAACCTTACCACTCCTTGTAGTTATTGCATTGCTCCCTGGGGTCGGTTTGTATATTAGCTGAAAATTGTCCTCCTTGCTACTGCTCAGATAGTTGCTTAGCCAGTTGGCCTATCTGGATCTCTATATTTCTAAATGAAGCCTCAGTATTTTTCTGATTAGCCATAGTGCCTTGCATGAATTTTTCTAAAGTATCCTCCAATTTACTTATTCTGTCAGGCACTGAAGGATAATGTTGTTGCTGCTGTTGATATGAAGGTTGCTGACATGACTGTTGTTGAAATGTAGGTTGTCTAGTAGATGAGCTAACACCTTGGGTCCACCCAAAATTCTGATTTTGATTTTGATTCCCTCTCCATCCTTGTGCAGTATTATTCTGATAATTGTTAGGATTAGGAAAATTACCTTATCTGCCGTGACTACTACCTTGGGCACCCATATAATTAGCTTCTTCTTGTTAAATGTTGTCTTGATAAGAACATTGTTCATTTGCATGATCACCTCCACACACATCACAACTCATCTGTTGATTAAGAATAGATTGTACTGTGTGCATTTGTTGAGGTAATTTCTCTATTTTCTGGTTCAATGCTTCAATTTGTTGCGTTATAAGTTTATTCTGGGCTAAGATAGCATCTGAGCTATTAAGTTCAAGAACTCCCTTCCTTTGAATTGGATGTCTATCATGTTGGGCCTGTTGGTTTGTAAAGGCTAGTGCCTCAATAATTCTGGTGGCATGATCAATTTCTACATCCAACATGGATCCTCCTACTGCAACCTCTAATAGCATCTTTGCATCATGTCGCAAGCCAGTATAGAAAATATTCAACTGAGAAATGTCATCAAATCCATGATTTGGGCATCTTCTTAACAGTGATTTAAATTTCTCCCATGCTTCACAAAAATGTTCATCTGCTCCTTGTCTAAAAGAAGTGATGTCGGATTTTGCTTTGATGTAGTGGGATGGTGGGAAAAATCTATTTAGAAACTTCTCTTCTACACTACTCCAATTAGTCAGACTCTGATTAGGATGTGCTTTCAGCCATTCCTTTGCCCTACCTGCCAAAGAAAAAGGAAATAATATCAAATATGCAGATTCAAGATTTGCTGCTCTAAATCCCATGGTACCAATCAACTCATAAAAAGTAGACAAATGAATATAAGGGTCTTCATGATCCAATCTAGTGAATTGATGAGCACTAATCAAGCTTAAGAAAGCTGGATTCATTTGCAATGTATGATAATCCGGAATGATAATGCTGGAAAAATGTCTTGGACCTTGCTGCATAACACAATTTCTAAGAGTTCTTCTAGGTGAATTTGCATTTGGATTTTGATTTGGATTTGGATTCAGATTTGCTCCGTCTTCTGTCATATCTTCTATAATTGTGTCTGGTAAATCAAGTGTGAAAGAAGAATTAACAGATTCTCTTGTGGCTTGTTCTTGAGTTTCCCTTCTTCTTCTACCCCGGTTCCTCCGAGATATTTTTTTTCAATATCTGGATTAAATTCTAATTGCTCTGAAGATACATGTCCTCTTAAACACATAAATCAAAAGAGTAACGCAAACAAATATTAGCACAAACTAAAAACTAAATAATAATAATAATAATAACGATAATAATAATAATAATAATAATAACGATGATAATAATAATAATAATAATAATAATAATAATAATAATAACGATGATGATAATAATAATAATAATAATAAACACGTAAATAAAAATAAAATACTCAATAAGCTAAACAAATAATTCTCAAAGAACACCGTTCCCAGCAATGACGCCTGAAATACTTGTTGAATTATTGACAAGCGTACCAAAATTATCAATCGCGAGTATAGTATTTCGATTAAATAAAAGTCGATCTCACGAGGAACAGTTTCAATGAAAATTCCCAATTATGCTTACTAAGTAAATTAAACAGATTGAGTTTTGCAAACAAGAGTTGAATTGAAATTAAATGACAAAGAACTGTAAATTGTTGAGAAAATATCAATTAAAGGTACTTAGGATTGACTTCCTTCCTTATCTCTTTTTTGTAATGGCTATGTCAATTAAGAACGTCAATTAACCTAACAATGTTGATGCCACCTGCTCAAATCATCCATGTTGATTCCTCACACATGAAATTCATAAGAAAACCTAATAAATGTTGATTCCTCACACAATTAACAAATTTTCTAGCATTAGGGTTAGGGTGTTAAGCAATTGATACATTCATTCCATTCTTGGCAATTAACGTAACAAATATTCTTACCGTGATCTAGGGTTCAAGATATATTTTCCAATCATACCTCAAACAATTAAGAATAAATCATTCCAAAGCATAAAGGATAAGAATAACAACATCAAAGCATAGATTAAGATCTCAAAAATATCACCATGATACAAAAGAGTTCAAAGGAAGTGCACCAAATCCTAAGATAATGAAGTTAGTCACTCATGTTGGCCATTACAATGCTCCAATTGATGAAGAAGTGAAGAATTGATGAAGATTAGACAAAACCCTAACAGTAGTCGTGCCTCCTCTCCTCCAAGACTGCTTGCTTTTCTCAAAACACAACTTATCTTTTTATAAGAGAATTTGGGTCGGGCCTTGCATCATTCATTCGCTTAAGTGCTATTCTTTCTTTCAATTTTACTCCAATTATGCTTGATAATTATGCTCCTTACTCTTGTATCAAGGTATTCTCAAATTCATCCTATATCGGGAGAAAAATATATTAGAATTAACATAAGTTAAGTGGTTTTATAACAATTCAAGGTATAATTATATCAACTTTTTACCACTTAACAATTAGCTATATTGCATTAGTTTAACAACTTGTTTATTATTTTAAATAATAACTATTTTATTATAATTTTATCTTATTTTAATAATTATCCATCTTTCACCCTTTAATATATTTTATATTTATAATTTTCATTTTACCTTATAGTGATCATGATAGTAATCTTTATTGTTTTTCTTTCTTTTTATAAAATTGTTATTACTAATAAATTTATTATATATTATAAAAAATATTATTTTATTAAATCCGGTTGGACCCCAATTGAACATTTAAACCCCGAATCTATGTCTTCACCGATTCAGTGACCGGTTTGATTTTAAAAACATTGGATTTGTGATTATCACTCACCCAAATACTCCCTTTGTTATACAAATTGTTAGTAAGTTCATGTAATCTCCAACATACTTCAATTTTTCAATGGTATAATGAATAATTAAATATCTTCTTGACACCTCTAAGTGTAGTTTTTTTTTTTTATGTTGACTCAACTCTCCAACTTAAAACATATTGTGATGTAGATTGAGCATGTTGTCCAAATACAAGAATAACTAGTCTATGTTTTTAGGAAATGCTCTTATTTTTTAGAAATATAAGAAATAAGATTTAGCATTAAAGTCATCCACTGACATTATTAGTACTATAGATATCATGACAAATCATAGAATGGCTCATATTGATTGTCACTGAGAATATGATTTCAAGGCTTGTTCAAATAGCTAATATTCTCACTAAAGTAGACATAATTATTTATTTGTAAAATTGATACTTGCAGACCTATTAATATGGATTTGAGGGGAATGTCAACAAATTTTATGATAATAACAAATTATTTATGATTATATATTTATTGTATTATTATTGATTTAATTTAAAAATCTATTATATATATATATATATACGACAGCTTAACTATTTTAATGGATTAAAAATAAAATGATAAATTATAATTAAATAATATGTATTGGAGAATTAAAGGAAAGAACTACCATTTTTCACCTATTGCTCTAAGTTTCAAAAATATTTTTTATCAACTTACTTCATAGTTCAACCGTTACAAGTTTGTTGTGCATTTCTTGAATTTGCTGGTGTATTGACAAGGTCCCCTTTGATAAGCCACGGAGTTCTTTCCTTTTTTGTTTTCCAATTGAACCATGTGATGTGTGTCTTTGATGCTATGTGATAGCTGGTCGCTAATTAAAGCAGTATCCATGGACTTGTGTGTTAACATGAGATGCTCAGGGTCGAGGCTTCGATTCCAGAAAGATTAAATAACTTGGAGAAGCAGCAAAGATATATGCCTAAAACACAATTAGTATTTTTATTTTTTTTGCATTTATTATAATTATAATTTATAATAGCTTCGATTAATTGGCATTTATTATAATTATTAACTTTGGATAAAATTAAATTAAAAAATAATTACTTTAAGAGTTTATTGGGATAAAATTAAATAAAGAGATAATAAGGAGTTTGTTGGGACACTTTTTGATATTGATAATATTTTGGTGATTATTATTTGATTTTTGGAGTTTTTATTTTTTAAGATAAGATTAGAATTTTGTGACAGAATATAAATAGGCCATTGTATTTATCAAATAAAGTTAATTTTTTGAAATTTTTTATTATCAAATTAATATTAAAAGTCCGACTTTGTTTAGAAGAGCTAAGGTTTATAAGGAGAGTTAAAATTTGTAAGTGTCAAAAAAAGTTGAAGAGAGAGAATGACTGGTCCGACGAATGTTTCAGGTTATGTCCCGACCGATGATAGATGTCAATTATGATAGATATTGTTGGGAAGTAGTAGAGGAAGATTTTGAAGAACCAAAAATCACGAAAGGATGGACGACCTATGCTCTCATGGCATTGAAGGAGAAGTTCTACACAAGTAGAAGAAGAAGGTAGGGTAAAAAATAAAATTATGGGAAATATATTTTAGATATTTTAGTTGGGATATGGAGGTGTGGGGAGAAATTATGGAGATACAAGAAGCAAGATCCTTTACTTATCTTTATTATAATATCTTAGGTTGGTTATTATTTTTATGGGCGGTCAGATATTATATCTTGGTCCAATGTTATCTCTTGAATACTATATAAATTAATCAAGGAATAAATCTTATCTCATAAATTTTTCTACTATATATTACTCTTTTGTCTAAAAGTTGACGTAATGTGAGTGCCTTTTGTAAGTTCTCGATTGGTCAACCGACTTATCCTCTTACCTTACCAATCACCTCCAACTCGATAAGAGCACATATAAAAAAGTCTAAAAATATATTTACCTTACTTAATCTACCCAAATGATTTTACATTCAAATACAAAAATGTTTACATTTTTTTTATTCATACTATAATTTTGCAAAGTTTATATTCTCAATTCACTTTTTTTTTCTTCTCTTTTAATTTTTATATTAAAATTTTTGTTTATTTTTGTTTTTTTTAAGTCTTTTTATAATTTTATTACTTAGAAAAAGTAATATATAAATCCTTCACTAAATATATAATTATATTAAAAATTTATATAAAATAATTATATATATATATATATATATATATATATATATATCATGAATATAGAAATTTCAATCTATGAACTAAATTAGTAAATTTAAGTTTTTAAAATAATTATTAAATGAACTACCCTTCAAAGAGTTATTCTCATAATAACAAAGTTATGAATGCAATTAAAAATATTACATGTAGATTTTAAATTAATTCAATTATCATGTGTATTCAATTTTTTTAGTTGAATATATATATATATATATATATATATATATATATATATATATATATGTTTTTTCGGATAAAATTATTCAAATAAATATTTATAATTTTTAGTAGTTTTATAGTTTAAGCTGACAGAAATCCTCATCTTAAAATAAAATAAAGTTTATTAATATAAATGGTTTATATTAATTGAACAATTATGCCCATCAAATTTTAATTAATTAAAATGTTTATGAATTACATTTATTTTTTACAATATTTAAACAAATTTAAAAATTATATTAAATTTATTTGGTAAAAGATTAAGTATTAAAATTTTATACAAATTTATGAACTTCAATTTATCAACAGATCAAATTTAACATCTTAAGATAAATATTCAATAAATTAAATTACCAACTTTACATTTTAGAACTAGACAAAAACTCAAAAATAATAATAGAAGGATCAAATTTAACATCTTAAGATAAATATTCAATAAATTAAATTACCAACGTTATATTTTAGAACACAAATTAATTTTACCGTGGTAAATAATACCAGTGTTTTATGCTGAGACGTTACGAAAAACTTACAGAATTCTTGGTCTTGTTCCACACCTTCTCATTGAAAGAATAAGTTTGATAGAAGTTCATATTCTCTTAGAAGACATTCTATCTTTGGGAATTATTTCAATGTTCTGTCTATCAACTTATCATTATGGATTTATTTATTTTTTAAGAATAAACTTTTGTAGAAGTTTATTTTACAACATTATTCTAGAAATACGTCTCATCTTAAAATAATAAACTTTATATGTATTTCTAATTAATCTTCAATCACGGTAATATATAAGAAAAATATATAATAAAAATAAACATTATTATATTTAATAGTTAAACGAATTTATTTATCTTATCGAATTTTAAATAAATAAAATATTTATAATCACATAATATTATGATTTTTTTATTTATATTTATGAACATATGATATATTAAATTAATTTTAATCAATAAAATGAATATCAAATAACTATAAAACTTTTGATTATTGAAAATATTGACGTACAATATTCGCAAGTTGACGTTTTATTGTAGTATTTTTTATTACATACAGTCAAACATTTTTTTCTTTTTTCCATATATACAACTTCATTATTACCTCTTAGAGAAATAACAACAGGTTAATATATTATATATAAATTTTCATTTACTATTTTTTAAAATTTTAGTTAATTTTTGTAACATATTAAAATTTGTTAAATCAACATATGATTTATTATTGAAGATTAAATACCTAATAAGATATATTTAATCTATTTTCTCTGTAAATATATTTAAAAAAATTACAATAATTATTTTAAAATGCACTTTTGGATTGTTATTCAAACATGTACGATCACATACACACTTAATAGTTATACGTTAGTTAATAGAATTTAATTTCTATCATCCTGTTTATTATCATGTTTTTTTTAAGAGACTTTCAAAGCCTTTGGAATAGGATGACCCTTTGTGTCACAGATATATTCCCTCACAAAATCCTCGCTAATATTTTGTTAGGTATTACATTTTTTGATAGATTTATTCAGTCACTAAATATACATTTTAGTGGTACATTAAGATTATTATGTTTAATTAGTTTCTTCTTTCTTAACTTAAAATTTTCAAAAAATTATAACAAAAGTAAATAATTATAAAACATAAAATGAATAAAAGATAGAGTGAAATATATGTATTATGTAGATTAATAAAAAAAATTATAAATAAAAAATAAATAATATAAGAAATATTTGTATATTCATCCAAAAATATGTCAGGAACTTTATGCAGTGTCACCTTTAGCTTACTTCACTAATTTCAACAACTTCAAGCATGCGGTAAAATCTTTTCAAACTGCTAAAGTTTCAATGTTTTGGTCATTATGTCAACTAATTGTTCTTTAGAGCAATAATGACTAAGACAAACAACTTGATCTTTAACTAAGTCTCTAAGAAGATCTTTAACTAAGTCTCTAAGAAAATTAAATCTCACTGTAATATGTTTATTCCTTTCATGGAACATAGATTCTTAGACAACTGAATAGTAGAACTGTTATCACATAAGATTTCTATTGCATCTTTTTCTTCTGATTTGAGGTGTTCCAAAATTCTGCAGAGCCAAACGCATTGACATGCGCAAATTCTTGTAGCAACGTACTCCGCCTTAATTGTAGATAAGCTCACCACGGGTTGTTTCTCTGAGGTCCATGAGACAGCTCCAGTACCTATTAAGAAAATTGAACCATAAGTGTTTCTTCTATCATCTAAGTCTCCTGCATAATTGTTGTCACTATAAGCTGAAAGACCGGTCTTTCTTCCCTGTTGGTAGAAGATACCATACTCCATAGTGCCTTTGAGATATAGATTCTTTTTGCTATAGCCCAATGTGATTCCTTTGGATTTACCATGTATCTAATGATTAGGCTTACCCCATACATTAAGTCTGGTCGAGTAACTGTAAGATACATGAGACTACCAATTGCCTGTTTAAACTTTGTAGCATCTACTGAAGCCCTTCCTCATCTCTAGATAGTGTTGTTCCTGGTACAATAGGATTTTGCACTGAATTACTTTCTATCATATTGAATCGAGCCAATATCTCCCGAGAATATCGTCTTTGACAGATAAAAATCCCTGTATTGCTTTGAACAACTTATATTCCAAGAAAGTATCTCATTTTTCCAACATCAGTCATATCAAATTCCATCTTCATTGAGTTTTTAAATTCTTCACACATGTGTTTACTATTTCCAGTAAAGAGAAAATCATCAACATAAAGACTAACTATTAAAATATTTCCCTAAATTTTTTGGTGAACAAGGTGTGTTCACTAGAACATCGGTTAAACCGTTCTTTGGCAAAATAAGCTTCAATTTTACTGTATCAAGCTCATGGGGCTTGCTTGAGTCCATATAGAATTTTTTGAAGTCGGTAAACTTGAGTCTCTCTGCCTTTCTAGATGAAACACGTCGGTTGTTAAACATATACCTCTTCTTGAAGATTACCATGCAAGAATGAACTCTTTACATCAAGCTGAAATACATCCCATGCACTTTGAGCAGCTAACACTAACAACATCTCACTATATCAAGTCTAGCAACCGATGCAAACACCTCGGTATAATCTATTCCATACTTTAAGCATAACCTTTGGCTACCAATCTGACTTTGTACTTCTCTACATGACCATTTTCATTGAATTTGGTCTTGAAAACCCATTTAATGCCAATAGGTGTAACCCCTGCTGGTGGATCTACAAGATGCCATGTATTATTTTTCTCAATGGCCTCCATTTTAGCCTTCATTGCTTCTCTTCACTGTTGACTTGTCCATGCCTCTTCAAAAAAGTGCGAATATGCATATTCGGTAAATATCAATTCGTCATCCTCTTCCACTAATAGATTAGTTTCGTAGTCCGCCATCCACATACGTGGTCTTTGGATCCTGGTTGCCCTACTTGCAACTAGAGATTCAATGTGTTCAAAGATTGATTCTGATGTGCTTTGATCTACATCATTATTGATTGTCACTCCCTATGATATAGGCTCACGTTTAGAATTGTCATCTTCTCTAATCAATTTGTCTTCCCAATCAAGAACATCAGTCTTATTTTTCTCAGAGTCATCTTGCCAATTCCAGCTTTTCTCTTCTTCAAATAAACATCCCTGCTTACTATAACCTTTTTTGTAACAGTATTAAATAATTTATAGACTTTAGATTCATCACTTACCCCCAAGAAAACACACTTCTAACTTTTATCATCTAGCTTTCTTCTATTCTGATTTGAAATGTGAGTATATGTAATACATCCAAAAGTTCGAAAATATTCAATGCATGGTTTTGATCCACTCCATATCTCTTATGGTGTTTGATGATCTATAGCAGATGTAGGGCTTCTATTTTGAACATGCACACACCATCGTACTTCCTCAGGCCAAAAAGGGTTAGGAACCTATTTTTCATGTAAAACATCATGCATCGTATTCATAACAGTGCAGTTTTTCCATTCAGTGACTACATTTTGTTGTGGAGTGTAGGCAGCTGTCAATTGCCTGGATATACCTTGTTGAGTGCAGAAATAGGCAAATTCTTTAAAGGTGAACTCTCCACCTCTTTTAGTTCTAACGCAAGTGATGAAGGCATCAACTTCCTTCTCAACGTAGACTTTGAAGCTTTTGAAAATAGTAAATGCTTCGAATTTCTCATATAAGAAATAAACCCAAGCTTTACGTGAATAATCATCAATAAAGCTTAGAATTTACCTTTTGTTACTATGAGAGGACAGTGAGATGGGACCGCAAATATCAGCATGAACCAACTGGAGTTTTGTGGAGGCTTGCCACGTGCTATGCTTTGGTAAGGTATATTTGTGTTGTTTACCTACCAGGCAAGTAGTGTAGATTTCTTTGGGTGGGTTCAAAGGTGGTAATCCTATCACCATCTACTTACTTGCAAGGCTACCAAGACCCTTGAAATTAAGATGTCCAAATTGTCGATGCCATAAGTGCATTTCTGTTTCTAAAATTTCTTCAGTTTGAAGGCAGTGGGAGTGTAGTGAAGCTGATAGATAGAACATTCGGTTTTCCTTAATATTGATCTGTATAATGAGACCTCGCGCTGGATATAATTAACGAAAATTATGACACATTTAAATTTCTAATTAACGAAAATAATGAAAATCTTAATTTCTAATTAACGAAAATAATGAAAATCTTAATATAATATGATACTTTTAGTAATGTATTTTTTATAAATTTAAACTTACTTTTTTTTGTTTAGTTTTTAAATTTTATGTATTATTATTATTATTAATTGATATACTAGAATAAATTTATATAAAAATAATCTTTATTTTCAAAATTCACTCCTTCAAATTCTATCTTTATATTTTTCTACTATTTCTTTATAGTTAAAAATGTCAACATTTATGCACACACTTAAATATAATATAAAATAAAGAGTATTTTTTTATTTTCTTTTCTTTCCAATCTACTATAACAAATCCAATAAAATCATTTAATAATATCAATTAATTAGAATCATCACATCAAAGATTTAGATGACAAGATTAAAATTATTAATTTTAAAAAATATAAATATATTTAAAATAAAAATAATAAAATTATAGGTTGAGAAAAAAAAACTAGAATGAACAAATATTCTTCATTTATAATATATTTAATTGTGTGTACCAATCTTGATCTTCATAACTATTAAAAAAATAGTTAAGAAATGTGAAGATAAAAATTAGAGAAGTTAATTTTGTAGATAAATTTTTTTATAAATTCAAGCACTCATATCAAAAAGAAAAGACATGAAAGAAGAAAAAACGAATTTGATGATTTATCATATTATTAAAAATTTGGATGAAATAATTATGTATAATAATTTTAGTATATCATGTTTTTAAATTTTCTAATAGAGAAAAAGTTTCAGAATTCAAAATATTAAATATTTTTAAATATTAAAATTGACTTTATAAAAAATTAGAAAAAAAATAATTAATCCAAAAATATAATAATGATAACAATATTATAAAAAAGAGTTCAAAAATATATTATAATATTTTTCAGTTTTATTTTAATTATATTTTTAATTCTCAAAGTAGAAAATATATATTATAATTATTTTAATTTAATAAAATATAATTTAAATTTTTAATACTAAAATTAAGAGATTAAATAATAATAAATTAAATTAATTAAATTTAGTATTTAGAAACTAAAATTATAGTTTCTATGTTTTAAAAAATAAAAATAAATATTTAAAAATAAAAATAAAAACTAATATTATCTTAAATTTATTAAAAGTATAATTAAATCTCCATTTTCTTATCCAATTTTAGAAATTTTTTAATAAAAATCCAATATATAAAAAAGTTGAAATTTTTAAAAAGTACATCATTAACTTATATTAACTATTTTTTTTAAGTTGACAAGAAAAACTGGTTGAAAAAATAAAGTTAATAATTTTTAAGTTATTTCAATGATAAAGTTCCCAAATGTGATATATGCATTTATTGAGTAAAATTGGAGATGTGTTGAATATAAATTTAAATATATTTTAAATTTATTTAAATATAGTTTATTTTTAGTATATATAAAATGAATTAGTTTTAAATTTTCAACTTTTCTAGCAGTCTATTTTTAATCTTTGTTATTAATTTTGTTAAAAATAAAAAATATTAATTAGTATATTTAAAGTAAAAAAATATTTCAACTAAAGATAAATATATTTTTATAAATAATTTAATTAAAAAATATATTTATTATCTAATGTATATCAATTATATTTTGATATAAATTTTTTTCTAGTATATCAATTATATGAAAACAACCATGATTAAATAATTAATAATAATAAAGTAATAAATTTTAAAACTAGATTAAAAATAAAATATTATAAATTAAAATTGTAATAATTTGATTGATATTGTAATTTTTTTAATTAATTAAGTTAATAAGGAATTAAAATGTGATAATTTGATGTGTTCAATTTTTTTAATATAAATTTTTAAAATATAATTTAATTTCAATTGAAATTTTCAAGTGAAAAATATATGAAAGAATATTTGTTATTAAATTTTTGTTAAACAATATATTGAATAGTTAATATCACTCCAGTCTTAATTTATTATAATTTAAATTTTTAATAAATTTGATTTATTTTTAATAATATTTTTATTTTAGTAATTTAAAATTAAAGTTAATCTTCATTTTGTTAATAATGAGACCAAAGTTTATTTTTAAAGTATATTTTAAAAAATAAATTTAAAAAAAAATTATAAAAAATATACTAAAGCAATTAAAGTATATTTATAAAAAATATACTAAAGCAATTAAAGTATATTTATAAAAAATAAATTTAAATATAATAAAAAAATAATGTTCATTAGCGATCGATTTCAATTCGGTCGCTATTTTCTCATTAACGATCGATTTCAATTCGGTCACTATTTCAATTTGTCATTCGGTCTATAAATCAGTTGCTAAATAATTTTTTTTGTTTTAGTATGGAATAGCCACCGATTTAGCGACTGAAATTTTGTGACGCAAACTATTGGTCGCTATTTCGGTCGCTAAATAAAAAAATGAAACTAAATCATATTTCAGGTGGCAAAATCGATTGCTAAATCGATCGCTAATTGTGACCGAATTACATTGGTCGCTAAATTGATAGCTAATTGTGACCAAATTAAATCGGTTGCTAAATCGATCGCTAATTGCAATTGAATTAAATCAATCACTAAATCGGTTCAGCTAATTGCGATCGAATTAAATCGATCGCTAAATCTATCGCTAATTGCGACAAAAAAACTTTGGTCGCTAATTTCGGTCGCTAAAAATATTTTTTCTTGTAGTCATATACCAATATATTATAATATTTGTAATTTATTTTCATTGTGTATAAATTATAAAATTAATAATTTTTAAAAATTTTAATGATAATTTTTTTAACTTATATATTACAAAATATTTGTAATACTTTAATAAATATAACTTTTTTTAAATATAATTCATCAATTTAAAGTATACTTTTTTGGTATTTTTTAGTATTTTTTTTAAATATGGATATCTTTAATATTCCGTACATGTAAATATAATTTATATATGTTTTTAAACCTTTTTCTAAATTTTTTTTTAAATATAATATTATTTTTAATATTTAATATTTATATTTTAAATATTTTTCTTAAATGATGAATGAATAATATTAATATTTTTTAATTAATTAAATTTATAAATAATGTTTTTGTCTTTTTCTTTTCTTTCATATCTACTTCAAGTTATCAAGAATTTTTTTCCATCTTATAAATTAAATTTTAAATATATAAATATATCAAAATATATAATTATATTTGTATTTATAGATTTTATATTTATATATTTATACAGATATACATTTATTTGTATATAAATATAAATTATTTGTAAGTTATTACTGAAAAATCCTAGTAGCTTAGGGGTTGGAGTATCGGCCTCCAACTCTAAGGTACTAGTTTCAAATCTTGTCTTCAAACTTCTAAAAAATTTAATGAATAATAAAAATATAATAAAATGTAATATAAAATGTAAGGAAGTCCCTAGATAAATAGAGGGGTTGTAAATAAATAAAAACATAAATTTAACTTTATCATCGATTATAGCGACCAAAATTATTGATCGTTATTTTTGCATTAAATTATTATTTAAATAATTCAATTAATATATTAGTGACCAATATAAATCGGTCTCTATTTTTTTTAACTTTGTCACTGATTTAGCGACCAATTTAATATATTAATTTCGGTCGCTATTTTGGTATCTAAGAAATAAGTGACCGAATTATTTAGCGACCACCTTATCGGTCGCTATTTTGCGACCGAAATGAAAATCGGTCGCTAACATATTAGCGACTTAGCCTTTTGCGATGACGCATTTCGGTCGTTAACTGATTAGCGATTGATTTTTTGACATTTGCGATCAAATTTTTCGGTCGTTAAAACTGTTTTTTCTTGTAGTGTATGTGGTGAAATGTTACAGAGAAACACATTATAATCCTACAATATGAAAAATTGATTCAAACAATGTACGACAAAAATCCTAAATCATTTTAACAAAATCCCCCAAATGCATGCATTAGAACACAAAATAAACATTTAGTTTCGCAAATGAAAAAACATACCTTAATTTTCAGAAATGAAAA
Source organism: Sphenostylis stenocarpa (assembly GCA_963425845.1). Taxonomy (NCBI): domain Eukaryota; kingdom Viridiplantae; phylum Streptophyta; class Magnoliopsida; order Fabales; family Fabaceae; genus Sphenostylis; species Sphenostylis stenocarpa. Next base: position 30,901,871 of record OY731408.1, read on the forward strand.
CCCTAGTTATGGTATACCACCGTCGCACACTACCGTTGTGCACCACCATCGCACTGTCAGTCGAACCATAACGAACCGATGGAACCCTCAAACTTCAAAGTCACTTTGACTTCATACAGCCTTTACAAAGAAAGGGGAAGAAAGAAAAGACCTTTGGTGTGTGACGAGAAAAGAAGAGAGAACGAAAAGTAACTGACGAGAAAATAAGAGAGAATGAAAAGTGGTTGTGACGAAAACTGAAGAGTTTTGGTGCGTGAGGAGAAAAGAAAAGCTTCTACTTTTTAATTTTGTTTTTTTTGTTTTTTTTTAAATAATAATTTCTATTTTTTGTAAAGAAGAGCTTTGTTTTTTTTTTTTTTAAATAATTACACGTGTCAAATAATGAATGGGTCATACTATCTCTCGTTAGACAGGTCACCATATATTTGACGCCGTTTAAAATAGGGACCTATTCCAATCATTTTAAAAGTATAGGGATCATTTTTATGTGAACTTTGACAGAGGGACTATTTTCAATTTCATATGAAAGTACAAAGAATAAAAACATACTTAACCATAAAAATAAACATTATTATATTTAATATATAGTTAAACAAATTTATTTATCTTATCAAATCTTAAATAAATAAAATATTTATAATCACATAATATTATGATTTTTTATTGATATTTTTGAATATATAATATATTAAATTAATTTTAATCAATAAAATGAATAAAAGATAGAATGAAATACATGTATTATGTAGATTAATAAAAATATAATATAAGAAATATTTGTATATTCATCCAAAAGTATGTCAAAAACTCTACATATTTTTAATTATACAATTGATATTTTTAATTAATTATTAAAATTTATTCATAATATGGATAATTTACGTATCTTTTATTAATTTATTTACAAAGCTAGTTGATATATATATATATATATATATATATATATATATATATATATATATATATATATATATATATATATATATATATATATAATAATCCCTTAAATCATGTATATTTTTAAAGGAGAGAAGAAAAAAAGTATATCAATTAAAAACCTTAAAAATTAACAATTAACTATAAAAGAGTAAAATAAAATAATAATAATAATAATAATAATAATAATAATAATAATAATAATAATAATAATAATAATAATAATAATAATAATAATAATAATAATAATAATAATAATAGAGTAAAAAAAGTTTAAAGTCTATGAATACATTTAGATAATGGGATTAGGAAATATGGTCTGCATAAAAGTTAGCCTTAGATGTTAGCTAATTAATGACGTTGATTTCACACAAAAGTATTGTGTATATATAATCTAAGATGTGATTTATTTTTAGTAATTAAAAGTCATGCTGACAGGATTAGAATAAAAGTTTGTGTTTTTTTTCTTCTTCTTATTTTAGGCCTAGTAAACTATGAAAATATATTTTGAGGTCAACATATAAGTTGTAGATAATTTTGTCATATTTCAAACAAGATAAAATCCAAAATCATATGTCTAGTATAATTATAAATATTTTTATACTAAACAAAGCTCATAAGTGGAAAAGATAAAGGGAATAAGATATTATCCAAGACTTTCCATCTATAAACTTTATGTATGTGTATGTACGAGGGTATATTTTGAGATGTGTGATGATGAATTATTTATGTGAATGAGATGTTATGCCATAAGGATTTGTGTTTTGCTTTTGAAGAACTTGTGAGTTATAATAAGGTAAATTATTATGATGTGTTTAAGAGTTACTTGTATATTTTGTGAAAGTCAAAGCAATGGTTCAACAATATGAAAATTCAAATTATGCTTAGTCATTTGAGACAGATTATCCATTTGTTTATAATGCATTTATTCGTACATACTTCATTTATTTATACTTTATTAGGGGTGGATGCAATATATGAAAGAAGGTTTCTATTGTCTTTTTTCTTGGTCTTGGGAATTTTAGAGTATAGGATCTCTCGTCTAAGTAAGATGAAGGTCAACCACGGTTGACTATACTATCCGACTAACTCTTATTAGACTCGTTCTAGTCAGTGGCGGAACTTCTTGGGAGATGAGGGGTCATGTGACCCCTCAAAGTTTTGTAACTTATATTAACATTTATGATTTTGGCTCTTCCAAACTTAATGATTATTAAATATATTTGTTTGTATATTTATATATATAACCTCATATTCTTTCATCTTTTTATATTTATTTATTATTTATTAATAATATATTATATGTCTCTCTCAAGATCAATTATCAATATTTGCCACTGCTCCTAAATCACTTACAAAATGTGTGCATTGTGTGATACCACATACAAATAAAGATAAGAGCATAAAATCATTCATATATTTAGTTAATTGAGTGAGTTTATCATTGAGTATGTGTTACTAAGATGATGTTTATGCGTGTTTGATTATATCGATTAAATTATTTTAGTGAGTTTATGATTATATGTTGATAAGGTGATATTTGTGCGTGTTTAATTTTAACCAATTTTTTTATATGTGTTTACAACATGTGAGATATATTTCTCACTCCTCTATTTTTGTTTGTGTTTTTTGTTTGGGTTGAATGCTTTTACAAATGAACTAATTCTGGATAAAAAAAAAAGAAGAGATAGATGATGAAACTTAGGCTTCATTTATTTTATTTTATGGAATGTTCGTGACACTTGGGTTGAGAGATCATATACTTATTTTAATTTTATTTTGAGAATTCTTTTGAAATTTTGTAATAAGAACTCTAATATTAAAGATTTTATTTCTATTTTTCTAGTCTTTGTGAGTTTTAAATAAAGAAATGATATTTCAATCCTTTTATCATTGTTTTTTGAATTTTATTATTTATTAAAAAAATATTTTAGAATAGAAGAATGTGACATAAAACAAAACAAATAAAACACATTCATGCATAGCAACATATGGTTGAGATTCCCAAATTGATTCATCTTAACAATTTACAATTCACCATAAAAATTGTACTTTGTATATTCTCTCAATTATATTTGTCACCAACACTTTGCATAATTATATCTATATATTTCATATGTTGTACTTTCTTTTTTGAAATTTCCAAGATTTTCTACATTAAATCTTCAAGTTACTTCATTGGCTTGAAAATGGATCTATAACAAGTTAATTATGTATTATGAACTCAACTCAGCCTAATTTAATTTGTGTACTAATGACTTCATTTCCTAAATTGTTTTCTTGTGGATTTGTCACAATAATTTTGCTAATTGGTGAGTAAAATTTGAAAAAATTATTTTGGGCCAATGTGGAAAAAGTAAGCCCAATGTTGTGGCGGTTTTTATCTAACGGTTGACCCGTTTAAATGGGCCAGACATTGAAGTTTAGTATAACTTTTAAGTGAAGTTTGATGTCGCAGTGAGAATCTACATACTTTGTAACCAAAACACATTGGATGGAAATGCTTTCCTATGGTATAATATACACGACAAATACATATTTTTGTTGTTAAAAAGGTGGTTTTATTATATATTAACATATTTTATGATGTTAAGAAAATTAATATTCAATCAGAATACATTTCAACATAATTAATAACTGTTTAATTAGTACAAATATCATTGTTGACAAAATAAAAACAACACAATTTCATTTGAATTGTTCAAATATCAAAACGAATTGAGAAGGGTTTTCAACTTTAAAGGGTTACATTTAATCAAACAACTTGTCTATTTCATCATAATTGTGTTTCTTCATACAAGATTATTAGCAGCGTCTAAATTCATTAAAGTGCTACATCTGATCAATCTATAGTTGACAGTCACTGTTACAAAACCTATACAAGCTTTGAACTTGTGCTATATACAAAACAAACAAGTAACGCAAAAGAAAAATGTACTTACAAAAATGTAAGTGGGAAAGTGCTTCTTCACCGGTTACAGAACAAACGAATGACATCAACGAGTTCCAAAATTACACAAGTTTACTATTCCTGATCTTCCTCACCAAAAAGGGCACCATGTACTAGCCATGGACGGTTAGATAAAACCAGAATAACTTAATAGATATCTCTATATGTTTCAATTTCATATCCTCACACCATCATAGAGCAAGCAATTTTTTCTCTCCTTGTAAATTGGTAAGCAGGGTTGAATCCGCGTGAAAGTCATGGCTGCATCAATTTAAGTGCAAAATTGAAAATCAACTCAAATTGAATATCTTCTTTTAAGATAAAAAGATCAATTTTCGGGGATTATCAGTAAACAGATTCTTAAACTACAACTAATAAAAAATCACCTTAGAGATGACTTTCAAAACAATGGTTTCAAATGGCAACAAGTTTACCAAACCTTTCCATCTATATTATAAAATATTCAGGTTTTAACCATCAAGACCCAGTGTGTAGTATAAAGTCTTTTCAACCTTTCAATCTTTAAGTACTTTGCTACTTTACTACTTTAGAGCTTTCTGAAATATCCACCAAGTCACAAGTTTTAACTTCCCTTCTCTTAAATATTTTTATCTTTTTTACTATAAATTTGAGTCAGGTCGGAAACCTTTCTCCATCTTTTTAAGGGTTGTGCTAACCTGAAATAGTTGTATTAACTATTGTGTGTTCTATGGCAAAATCTGGACATTTCAAATCCTTGCACACAAATTTATTGGGCTAAAAATTTTTGGACTAAGAGTAGATGAAACTTCTAATTTTGATTCAATTTTTTATGCTAAAACTTCAATCGTTTAGGCACCACAACTACATGTATGAGTTTAGCATTGAATTAGAAATTTATCCACTCTGAGATGCGAAATTTTCAGTCTAATAAGTTTTAGTGCAAGGATTTGAAATGTTTGAATTTTGTTATAGAAGAAACAATAGTCAATATACAATTGTTCCATATTAGTACAACCATCAAAATGGTAGAGAAATGTTTTCGACCCAAACTCAAATAGATAATAAAAAAGATGAAAACATTTAAGAGAAGAGAAATCAAAACGTGTGACTTTCATAATTATCATACAAAGTTTTAAAGTAGTTAAAGATTGATAAATTGAAAGATGGAGAATATTTTGTATTATACACTTCCCTTGAATAATTAAAAGTTAAATATCACATTCATTGGGACAAACAAAGTGGAGCTCATATAAATTTAGAGAAACATATTTAAAAGATAAAATATAATTAAAAAAAAAAAAACTTAACTTATCATCTTCCTTCACTTTATTACTCTTCTTTATTATTAAACTTGAACTTTCTGAATTTCTTTCATGTAAACAAATGTTACTTATTTTCTCTATCTTTTCATTCTTTCTATCTTTCTCCTCTTCCCCACATAACAATAACCTTAATTAAGGTCATATTTTTAATCTCTAGATAAATATTCCACTTTTCTGGTAACAATAGATTTTATAAGTAGTTTTAATCAATATTCATTCTATTATTATTATTATTATTATTATTATTATTATTATTATTATTATTATTATTATTATTATTATTATTATTATTATTATTATTATTATTATAATAATAATAATAATAATAAATATTTAGTTTGTAGGTGAACAAACAAATTATCTATCTTAAACAATTCATTCCTATCAAACTTTAGTAAATAGAATATTAAAAAAATTTAAATTTATAAAATATACTTAAAAATAAATTTAATCGATAAAATTAATATAATATGAAGTTTTTATGTATTGTTTCGGTCAAAAAGATGGCAAACTATTAATATTGGTATTATATATAAATTTGTATTTACTATTTTTAAGTTTAGTATAAATTATTTTATCTTAAATTAAACATGAGTTTAAACAAAATTTATTTGTTTACTTCTTTTAAAAAAAAAATTAACCATGACACATGTATTATTAAAAAAAATTCAAATATATTTAGTTTATTTTCTCTATAAATATATTTAAAAAATTCACAATAATTATTTTAAAATACACTTTTTGATTGTTTTCAAATGGATATTATATATAAATTTAATACTTTTATGTTTGTTAAGTAAAATTTAATTTTTATATTTTTTTTATCTCTGCTATTCAAAGAAGATTTTCATCTTGCTGTATTTTTCAACAAAAATGGTGTAAATAAATTGATAAAAGATATGACACATATAAATCTTTGGTACAATAAACATCAACTCAAACAACAAAACTATCCGTGTAACGACTCTAGAAATCGTTACTATAATGATGTCTTCGCAAAGTAGTAAACAAGTAAATAACAACATTTATTTTACATTATATTACTGTAATTGTAACATATATTGAAATTCCAGTTCACTAACGGAACTTCAAAATATATTAACATCATTTATTTATACATTATACATGTAACAGTAGCTCCCTCGAAGCTATCCCACTGAACTATCCTCGCTGTCCAGTAGTCCCATCACCATCTCTCAACTCTCGATCTGCTCCCACATAAAAGTGATCATCGCGAGTCCCATCCACATGGAAAAATAGGGGTAAGTATTAAATCATTCGATATAATAAAACAGATATAGAATTATACATTATGATCAATTACGAAATTATCAACACACTAAGACACCTTCGGAAGTATACCCTAACTATGCCCGAACTCGGAGGCTATCATACGTGGGCACATTGTGATCGGTACCGCAGTACCATTCGACCACCCTCCACACATAGTAGGATTACTGGCGCCCTTCATCACTCATACTTGGAGTACCCCTCCGAGCGCGCCACCAGTCATCCCCCCATCGACTTCTCACCACCCGATCTCGTAGTCTACCCGACTCGACCAATCGGTGAAGTCCGGGACCTCATTCGAGAATCCTCTGACATAGTTATTACACTAATGTACTCGTACCACCCGGGTACCATTCAAACATAACAAAAATTATTCACATTTGCGGATTCTGGACCACCTGTCCTCACGGCTCATTCGAGTCAATAAAAATAGTATTTGGCCGATTACGGCACCAACCTTACGGCTCGGTCTAGCCAATATATAACGTTTCAGGACCGATTCAGGCATCGGCCCTCGGGCTCGATCGACCCACACACGTCACAATACTCTATTTTCATTCTTTCTCTCTCTTTATATATATTTTTTCCTAAATATCATTTCCGAAACTATTTCCGAACTATTTTCGAAATCATTTTCGAAATCATTAAATTACTATTTTGCCCTTAATCTTTTTAAAAAATCCACACCATATCCCTTTCTTCTTCCTTCGCTCGCTCAAGCGAGTACACTGGTCGCTTGAGCGATATGGAACCTGAGAGTCCCCTTTGTTTGAAGGCTTTGTCGCTCAAGCGAGTACACCAGTCGCTTGAGCGAGACATGACCCGGGAGTCCCCTTTGTTTGAAACATCCGTCGCTCAAGCGAGTACACCAGTCGCTTGAGCGAGACTTGACCCGGGAGTCCCCTTTGTTTGAAACATTCGTCGCTCAAGCGAGTACACCAGTCGCTTGAGCGAGACTTGACCCGGGAGTCCCCTTTGTTTGAAGCATCCGTCGCTCAAGCGAGTACACCAGTCGCTTGAGCGAGACTTGACCCGGGAGTCCCCTTTGTTTGAAGCATCCGTCGATCAAGCGAGTACACTAGTCGCTTGAGCGAGATGGATCCCGAGAGTCCCAAATTTTCCAGGTGTCTTCGCTCAAGCGACGTATGTTCGCTTGAGCGAATTTTGCAGGTTTTCCAGTTCGCCATTTTCGAATTCCAGATTTCCAATTTCTCAGTTTCAATCACCCAAATTAGTTCCAAATCAAAATTTAACCATAAACATGTTCAATTTAAGTTAAAAACAACACTTTTATTATATAATTCATCCTTAATTTCAAGAATTTCTAAAACTTTTAAACGATGAACAGTTCATTAAAATCAGAAATTCTCCAACAGACATTCTTCAAAATCACACATTCTTCAAAATCATACATTCCAATCATTCATATCTCTACTCCTATTCCTTATTTACAGAGTACCAACAATTCAATTTCATATATTGAATGAATTAAACTTCCCCTTACTTGGTATGGTATTTCTACCGAAGTTTTCCCCACTTAATTCAAGTTCTCTCCCGTTTCACCAGATCCTGCACGAGCAGAGTCTCGTTGCTTGAAATGTAGACAATAGAAGAAGAAGGATGAGAGGAAAATTTTGATTCCCCTCCTCCCCCGCTTCAGTATTCATATATAAGAAAAAATTTACTGTGCATGAGGAAAACTTCGTTACGAAGTTTTCTTGCACAGTAATATTAATATAATATAAGGCATACGTCACAATCCGTCCCTCAGTAAAACCTTTCATTTTTTCATGGAGATTTACTCATTTGAACCATTTCACACACTTTATGAAGTAAGAGCTTATGATGAGAAAAAAAATTGTTATATTTTATGTAGCATTCATATCAAATTATAAATCAAATTAATACAGTGAACCACTTGTCATTAACAATAGTAGTTATGAAGTAAAAGATAACCATGCATTTAATTGCATTGGGCATTCTGATCAAAGCTATGGTACAGGCTATCCCTGCATAATTAGTTGTTTTCAGATTCCTCAAACAACGGTGGCAAATAGAGTCATTGATTTGAATGTTTTGGAGGTCTCGGCTTCAGAAAGTGTATAGATCTGCTGCGACAAAAACTAATATCAATCCTTCATATTATGTACCTTTTTCAAACCAGTTAGTGAAGTTTAATATAGAAGAATTTCCACAATTCCTCACACAAATACAACCAATCAAAAGCAGGCAGAGTTGCTGATAAATATTAGCAAATTAAGATGAATTAATTTAATCTGTTTAAACAGTCTCTCCATGTGTTTGAATACGAATTATATTTGTGTTGTTGGTCTCAAAGAAAACAAAAACGGCCAATTACATCACGCAAGTTCACACATGGAACCTACTTGTTATTAGCAACAATACATCGCATGCATTCTATTGGAAAGTACAACAAATCAAACTCATAGAGAGACTAATGGTGATACAGATGGCTGAGATTGCCAATGACATTAAATTGTTTCATTTTTTAAATTTAAAATTTTGACGTCACTACAATAAAATCGCGTATTACCGACGGATTTTTACCAACGGATTTGTAGCCGTCGGAAAATAATTATTACCGACAAAAATTACCAACAGATATAAAATATTTGTAGAATTTGATCTTACCGACGGATATATCCGTCGGTAAAATAATAATTAGTTACCGACGGATATATCCGTCAATAATTTACAAATGAATTTACGACGGATATATCCGTCAGTAAATCCATCGATAAATTAACAATTAATTACCTTATTTACCGACGAATATTTCTGTCGGTAAACTAACAATTAGTTACCACATCCGTTGGTAAAATTATATAATAATTACTTAGTATATTTCAATAATTTAATTATTCACTTAATTAAAAAATAAAATATTTTTTATTTAATAATTTAATTTAATGATAATTAGATTAATTTATAATAATTTATTAAATTAAATAATTTTAAAAAATAAATATTTAATTATATATAAAAATATAAAAATATATAAATATAATTTATTTGTAAATTATCATCAAAAAAATTCTAGTAGTTTAATAGTTGAAGTATTAGACTCTAATTCTAAAGCATTGGGTTTAAATTCGTAATTAATTCTATAAAATAAATAAGCTATAAATAAATAAAATATTTAATAAATAATAAAAATATTACTAATAAATTAATTAATTCTATAAAATAAATAAGCTATAAATAAATAAAATATTTAATAAATAATAAAAATATTACTAATAAATTTTTTAATTATTATTATCGACGAATTTTAATAGTCGGTCGTATTAAAATTTTTAGTAACGTGGTTGTAAGTTGACTGCTACAACAGTCATCTATATTTATCAGCAACAGTAATGTGTTTTTCATTGGACTTTGCTTCTGTTTTTGCAGATATTCTTTGGCGTTAAATCTCCAAATTAACTCCAAAATGGGTCTATATTAACAAAATCTGCAGACATTTCTGCTTTCTTGTCGCAGCAGATAATACATTTAACTTTAAATTTGTCTTTACATTATTACTCAATACGCATGCATGAGTATTGAACTAAAGAGTTTCAATGTCTTTGAAGAAATGTAACATGGACATAAATAAAGTCTTATTCAAAATCATCACAAACTCGAATTAATGATGATAGTAATATTTACAATTTAGCTATTATTTTACAACAACAAAAAAAAATACTTCGACAGATATTTGATGCTCTCTAGGTTTGGTTGCTTACTACGTTGGGAGTCTCAACTATATTATTTTTCAGCAGCATTCTTTGCACGTATTTTATTCATTGTACTTTACTTATGTTGTTAATCTAGTTTATCATTAAGTCTAATTATATCGCCATGTTTTATTTGTACTTTCTTTTTGAGAAATTTCCAAGTTTTTTTTCCATTAAATTTTTAATATATCTCATTATCTTGTAAATGGGTCTATAATAATTAGATCTGAGACACTTTTCGTTTCTTGTCACGGTGGATAAGACATTTAATATTTTTTTCTTAGCATTACATGTCATGAGTCAAACTTAAATTTAAATGTATTTTTTTAAAATATTTATAAATTAAAATAAAATATAATTTAAAATATTATATTTTTTATATTATAAACTATGCAAATATATTATAATATTATAATTTAAATTATTTTAAAAAGTATATAAAAATTTTATATAAAAAAAATATTGACAAAATAATTTGTTAACCAGTCAACCGACCTTTTACAGGATTGAGCGAGCTTTATAACATATTTGTCTATAATAAATCCATCCATCTCATTTTGGTTTTGGCATATTGAAGATGAAACAAGATAACCCAAGAGCAAGGATGGATAAAGTTATTAAAGCGGGTGAGTCAGTCTAGCTTGACTTGATCCAACTGAATAACTAAAAAAAATTAATAACCCAATATAACCTATATTTTTAAGCTGATCATAATTTTATGTGTAGGCTAACAAACTAATGGGTTAATCTTCGTCTGAAAAATTAAATTTTTTTTATTAACATACGTATATAAAAGATAATTAATTAAAAAATGTTTATATAAAAATTAAAAATATATTTTAAAAAATAAATTATATTAATAAAATTAATTTTTAGTTTCAAAATAAGAATTAAAAAAATTACTCTTCTTAATAATCATTCATTTCTTTAATGATTTATCGGTCTAAAATAATAATTTATTTTAATCATTAGATTATGAAATAAGTGAAAATTAAATATTTCTTATTATATTTACTCTTAGAATAAGTGAATCTTTTATCAAATTAATTTATAATATATATATATATATATATATATATATATATTAATAAAATAATATTATTGTTATTTTTATTTAAAAAACTATTATCATTATTCTATAAAACGAGTCATTCCATAGGTATACGGGCTAACTTGATCTAAATCTATATAAGTCATGATCTAAATTGGTGAGATTAAAATAGACATGTTTTTCATTTAAGCCACAAATTTTTAGCTAAGTCTAACCTGTTTTTGAACATTTCAGACCGACTCATCAAGATAAGTCTATTTTAATACTCCGGCGGATAGGGATGGCAAAACGGGTCAGCCCGCCCCGTTTTGGCCCGCCTCGCCTTTGGCCCGCCAAAAGCGGGGTGGGGCGGGCTGGCCCGATATAGTCATGACGGGCTGTAGACATTGGCCCGCCCTGTAACGACCCTAGAAATCGCTACTATAATGATGTCTTCGCAAAGTAGTAAACAAGTAAATAACAACATTTATTTTACATTATATTACTGTAATTGTAACATATATTGAAATTCCAGTTCACTAAAGGAACTTCAAAATATATTAACATCATTTATTTATACATTATACATGTAACAGTAGCTCCCTCGAAGCTATCCCACTGAACTATCCCTGCTGTCCAGTAGTCCCATCACCATCTCTCAACTCCTGATCTGCTCCCACATAAAAGTGATCATCGCAGTCCCATCCACATGGAAAAATAGGGGTAAGTATTAAATCATTCGATATAACAAAACAGATATAGAAGTAATAATTACATATTATGATCAATTACGAAATTATCAACACACTAAGACACCTTCCGGAAGTATATCCTAACTATGCCCGAACTCAGAGGCTATCATCTGTGGGCACATTGTGATCGGTACCCGCGGTACCATTCGACCACCCTCCACACGAGTAGGATTACTGGCGCCCTTCATCACTCATACTTGGAGTACCCTCCGAGCGCGCCACCGAGTCATCCCCCATCGACTTCTCACCACCGATCTCGTAGTCTACCGACCCGACCAATCGGTGAAGTGCGGGACCTCATTCAGAATCCTCCGACATAGTTATTACACTAATGTACTCTATACCACCCGGGTACCATTCAAACATAACAAAAATTATTCACATTTGCCGGATTCTGGACCACCTGTCCTCACGGCTCATTCGAGTCAATAAAAATAGTATTTGACTGATTCTGGCACCAACCTTCTGGCTCAGTCTAGCCAATATATAACGTCTCAGGACTGATTCTGGGCATCAGCCCTCAGGCTCAGTCTGACCCACACACGTCACAATACTCTATTTTCATTCTCTCTCTATCTTTATATATATATTTTTCTAAAATAATTTCCGAAATCATTTCCGAAACTATTTCCGAACTATTTTCGAAATCATTTTCGAAATCATTACTATTTTGCCCTTAATCTTTTTAAAAAAAATCCACACCATATCCCTTTCTTCTTCCTTCGCTCGCTCAAGCGAGTACACCGGTCGCTTGAGCGAGATGGAACCCGAGAATCCCGTTGTTTGAAGGCTTCGTCGCTCAAGCGAGTACACCAGTCGCTTGAGCGAGACATGACCCGAGAGTCGCCTTTGTTTGAAGCATCTGTCGCTCAAGCGAGTACACTAGTCGCTTGAGCGAGACTTGACCCGGGAGTCCCCTTTGTTTGAAACATCCGTCGCTCAAGCGAGTAAACCAGTCGCTGGAGCGAGACTTGACCCGGGAGTCCCCTTTGTTTGAAACATTCGTCGTTCAAGCGAGTAAACCAGTCGCTTGAGCGAGACTTGACCCGGGAGTCCCCTTTGTTTGAAACATCAGTCGCTCAAGCGAGTACACCATTCGCTTGAGCGAGACTTGACCCGGGAGTCCCCTTTGTTTGAAGCATCCTTCGCTCAAGCGAGTGCACTAGTCGCTTGAGCGAGATGGATCCCGAGAGTCCCAAATTTTCCAGGTGTCTTCGCTCAAGCGATGTATTTTTCGCTTGAGCGAATTTTGCAGGTTTTCCAGTTCGCCATTTTCGAAATCCAAGTTTCAAATTTCTCAGTTTCAATCATCCAAATTAGTTCCAAATCAAAATTAAACCATAAACATGTTCAATTTCAGTTAAAAACAACACTTTTATTATATAATTCATCCTTAATTTCAAGAATTTCTAAAACTTTTAAACGGTGAACAGTTCATCAAAATCAGAAATTCTGCAACAGACATTCTTCAAAATCAGACATTCCAATCATTCATATCTCTACTCCTATTCCTTATTTACAGAGTACCAACAATTCAATTTCATATATTGAATGAATTAAACTTCCCCTTACTTGGTATGGTATTTCTACCGAAGCTTTTCCACTTAATTCAGGTTCTCTCCCGTTTCACCAGATCCTGCACGAGCAGAGTCTCGTTGTTTGAAATTTAGACAATAGAAGAAGAAGGATGAGAGGAAAATTTTTTATTTCCCTCCTCCCCCGCTTCAGTATTCATATATAAGAAAAAAATTTACTGTGCATGAGGAAAACTTCGTTACGAAGTTTTCTTGCACAGTAATATTAATATAATATAAGGCATACGTCACAATCTCCCCTCCACAAAAATTTTCGTCCTCGAAAATAAACTTACTTGGAAATAGATATGGATAAGACTCTCGAATCTGATCCTCCATCTCCCAAGTGAAGTCTCCGGATTTCTGATCCCATACTACCTTCACCATTGAGATAGTTCTACCTCTAAGTTGCTTCAACTGAGAATCCTCTATCCTCACTGGTCTCATATCAACGGAGAGATTGTCTCTAATCTGCACATTGTCTGACTCCAGGACATGACTGGGGTCATGTACATATTTCCTCAACTGAGATACATGAAATACATTGTGCAGATTCGCCAAATGAGGTGGCAACGCTAAGCGATATGCCACTTGGACCTACCTTCTTCAAAATCTGATATGGGCCAATAAACTTGGGAGTCAACTTCTTAGATTTAATTGCCCTTCCTACTCCGAGTAGTAGGTCCGATTCTCAAAAATACATGGTCTCCCCCTCAAATTCCAAAGGTCTCCTCCTCGGTCCGCATATGATTTTTGTTTACTCATAGCGGCTCTCGGCTTTTCTTGTACCTCCGGACCTTCTCCGTAGTCTGCTGGAGTAGCTCAGGTCCAATCAACACTTTCTCCTCATCCTGATACCAACATAAAGGTGTTTGACACCTCCTCCCATAAAGAGCCTCATATGGTGTCATTCCGATACTGGCATGATAGTCTGTTATTATACGTGAACTCTATTAATTGAAGGATCTCATCCCAACTTCCTAGATTATCCAACACACAAGACCTCAACAAGTCTTCTAGTGATCTGGATGGTCCTCTCCGACTGTCCATGCATGCGGGGGTGATAGGCTGAACTCAACCTAAGTCGGGTACCTAATGCCTCTTGTAAAGTCCGCGAGAATCTTGAAGTAAATCTAGGATCCCTATCCGAGATAATGCTAGATGGTACCCCATGTAATCGAACAATCTCGCGAATGTATAGTTGTGCCGGTTTAGCCATAGATATCCTCGGATTTACAGGGAGGAAATGTGCACTCTTCGTCAATCTATCCCACTATCACCCGGATCGAATCGTACCCTCGAATTGTCCGTGGTAAATGGGTAACAAAATCCATGGTAATGCTATCCCACTTCCATTCAGGTATCTCCATTTGTTGTAGCATTCCTCCCGGCCTTTGGTGTTCCACCTTTGCTTTCCGACAAGTCAAACAAGCAGCCACATACTCCGCAATATCTCTCCTCATACCAGACCACCAATAAACCTTCTTCAGATCTTGATACATCTTAGTCATACCAGGGTGTAGACTTAGACGACTCAGATGACCTTCATCTAGTATTGCTCTCTTCAATTCCTGGTCAACAGGAATACAAATCCTTCCTCTAAATCTCGGAATATTATCCTCACCCATCTTATAGTCAATGGTCCGCTCGAATCCTAACTGATTTATAACACTTTTCAATGTCATATCACCTTGTTGTCTATCTCTGATCATCTCGAGAAAATCATTAGTAATGGTAATGCTACCACAACTAATACTAGTATCACGAAACTCTACATCTAGATGCGAGATCCACTGAACTTCTCAAGTAATCTCAATTCATCCATCATCATTGCTGACATCTGAACTGCCTTCCTACTCAAGGCGTCAGCCACGACATTCGCCTTTCCCGGATGATAAAGTAACTGAAAGTCATAATCCTTCAAAAACTCCATCCATCTTCTCTGTCTCATATTTAGCTCTTTCTGATCGAATAAATATTTCAAGCTCTTGTGATCACTAAACACTTCAAATCTGACTCCATAAAGGTAATGTCTCCACATCTTGAGAGCAAACACCACTGCTGCTAGTTCTAAGTCATGAATGGGATAATTCCTCTCATGAATTCTAAGTTGTCTCGACGCATATATCACAGCCCTTTTATCTTGCATCAAGACACAACCTAACCCCTGAATAGAAGCATCACAATATACCCGAAAAGATTGAGTCACATCCGGGATCACCAACACTCTGGGAACTAGACAATCTTCTTTTCAACTCCTGGAAACTCTCCTCACATCTATCTGTCCAAGCAAAGGTTGATCCTTACGGGTCAACCGTGTCAAAGGAGTTGCTATCTTAGAGAAACCCTCTATAAATTTCCGGTAATATCCTGCAAGTCCCACAAAGCTACGCACTTCCGTCACTGTCTTAGGGGGTTCCCATTTTAACACTGCATCTACCTTGGTAGGATCTACAGATATCCCTTATGCCGATATTACATGTCCCAAAAACTGCACCTGTTCTAACCAAAACTCACATTTTGAAAGTTTGGCATACAATTGTTCCTCTCTTAACACAGCCAACACCGCCCTCAGATGTTCCTGGTGTTCTTCCCGAGTTCTAGAATAAATAAGAATGTCGTCTATAAAAACAACAACAAACTTATCTAAATAAGGACGGAAAATCCTGTTCATATAGTCCATAAATACGGCGAGTGCATTTGTTACTCCAAACGGCATGACCACATATTCATAATGGCCATATCTCGACACGAACGCCGTCTTTTGTACATCCTCTTCTTTAACCGATATCGATGGTATCCGGATCTCAAATCAATCTTAGAAAAGATTGATGCTCCCTGTAACTGGTCTAATAAATCATCAATCCTCGACAACGGGTACTTGTTCTTGATAGTCACCTTGTTTAGTTGCCGGTAATCAATACACAACCTGGAGCTCCCATCTTTCTTCTTTACTAGCAATACAGGAGCGCCCCAGGGAGATACACTCGGGCGAATGAACTTCTTTTCCAGCAAATCTTCTACCTGTTTCTTCAATTCAGCCAATTCTGCTGGAGCCATACGGTATGGTGCCATAGAGATTGGGCCTGAACCAAGAATTAAATTAATCCCAAATTCGACCTCTCTACGAGGTGGTAGCCTTGGTATCTCATCCGGAAACACATCGGGAAATTCTCTCACAACCTGGTACCTCTTCCGGGATATTTTCCTTCATTTCATCCATCCGAGTCAGAATCAAATAACACTGAGCTCCCTCTCGTAGCTCTTCTCGAACCTGTCGAGCTGATGTAATAAGTTCATCTCCTAATTCGGATGTACCAACCTCTTCTGTCCACGATCAATCAGAATGCGATTGGTAGATAACCAATCCATCCCTAAGATTACATCCATATCCTTCAAAGGTAAGCCGATTAAGTTCACCTTGTCTTGTCGTCCTTCTACGACAATTGGGCACCTTAAACACACATAGGAAGACACCACCAGTCCAGTGCTTGGTGTAGATACCCTCAATTCATAGGGTAAGTCACACACGGGTAACTTAAGTTTATCCATACAGTTATCGACAATAAAAGAATGGGTAGCTCCTGAATCAAACAAAACTCGTAGAGGTATATCGAGAGATAAAACACACACCTTGCACTAAATTCTCGACCTCGATGCCTCTCGCTCCGACAAGGCAAACACCCAGTCCCTGCAGCTCTGGGTTTCGCGTCACTCCCCCTGGGTGCTAATGATGCCCCAGCTGAGACTATAACATTGGGATTATGTGGACAGTTTCTAGCCATATGTCTTGGCTTCTGGCAAGTGTAGCAAAGACCTGCCCGAGAAGTCTGGGAAGGATTAGTGAAGGCATTATGTGGGCACTGATTCCTGTAATGAGGGCCTCCACATTGAAAACATTTTACCCCGGATACAGATCCCGATGATCGAGGTGTTGGGGTAACACTGCCACTCCTGGAAGACTGGGGGCGTGAATAAGGCATCCTCCTCTTTGATCTACTACCCCTACTCGGGACCCCACTTGAGTGGGTCCTCATCACTCTGACTCCTCCCTCCTGGAGTCTCTCTATTGTCTTTGCCTTCTCCACCAGCTCTGGGAATCTCCTGATAGAGAAAGGAACCACCATGAGCTTGATCTCAGCCCTCAAGCCTTCCTCAAACTTCCTGCAAAGCCACTGTTCTGAAGTTGTACCTGTGTAGAAACGAGATAAGTGCTCAAATCGTATGGCGTAATCATGCACCATCATATTACCCTGTCTCAGACTCAGGAACTCAGTCTCCTTCTGAAATCTAACACTGTCAGGGAAGTATTTCTCCAGAAATCTCTCATGGAAAGTTTCCCAATTACACACCTCCCCACGTGCAATCATCATCCTTTGAGTCCCTGACCACCAGAACTCAGCCTCATCAACTAGTAAGTATTTCCCGAATGTCAATTTCCTGTCTTACGGGCATAAGGTAGCCTCAAAAATCTTCTCCACTTCACGCAGCCATTTCTCTGCTGCATCTGGACCCAAATCTCCTCCAAAACGAGGCGAATTATGCCTCATGAACTCAGTCAGCCCCATCTGCTCTGATTGGTGATATCTAGCAGAGGATGATGCCATAGTTGGCCTCCACTGCGGGTAGGTATCCTGCTGCTGCATGGCAGCTGCCAACATTTCCATTGCCCTGGCTAGGGCATCTACACTCGGTGGAGTAGGAGTAGGAGTAGGAGGTCGCGGCGCCATCCTATATCAAACGCAACCATCAATACAGAGCAAACATCCACGCTTCACGCACTCACAATCAGAGTATAATCACAACGGACTTATCATAGGTTCACTACCCATCCCCACAGATTTACAAGGATACTACCGCTCTGATACCACTATTGTAACGACCTTAGAAATCGCTACTATAATGATGTCTTCGCAAAGTAGTAAACAAGTAAATAACAACATCTATTTTACATTATATTACTGTAATTGTAACATATATTGAAATTCCAGTTCACTAACGAGAACTTCAAAATATAGTAACATAATTTATTTATATATTATACATGTAAAAGTAGCTCCCTCGAAGCTATCCCATCGAACTATCCCTACTGTCCAAGTAGTCACATCACCATCTCTCAACTCCCGATCTCGCTCCCACATAAAAGTGATCATCGCAGTCCCATCCACATGGAAAAATAGGGGTAAGTATTAAATCATTCGATATAATAAAATAGATATAGAAGTAATAATTATATATTATGATCAATTACAAAATTATCAACACACTAAGACACCTTCCGGAAGTATACCCTAACTATGTCCGAACTCAGAGGCTATCATCTCGTGGGCACATTGTGATCGGTACCCGCAGTACCAT
This sequence comes from Sphenostylis stenocarpa, assembly GCA_963425845.1. Taxonomy (NCBI): domain Eukaryota; kingdom Viridiplantae; phylum Streptophyta; class Magnoliopsida; order Fabales; family Fabaceae; genus Sphenostylis; species Sphenostylis stenocarpa. The sequence goes on from OY731408.1 coordinate 30,920,802, forward strand.
TCCGACCACCCTCCACACGAGTAGGATTACTGGCGCTCTTCATCACTCATACTGGAGTACCCCTCCGAGCGCGCCACCAGTCATCCCCCCATCGACTTCTCACCACCTGATCTCGTAGTCTACCTGACCCGACCAATCAGTGAAGTCTGGGATCTCATTCAGAATCCTCCGACATAGTTATTACACTAATGTACTCTATACCACCCCGGGTACCATTCAAACATACAAAATTTATTCACATTTGCCGGATTCTGGACCACCTGTCCTCACGGCTCATTCGGGTCAATAAAAATAGTATTTGACTGATTCTGGCACCAACCTTCTGGCTCAGTCTAGCCAATATATAACGTCTCGAGGATTGATTCGGGCATCGGCCCTCGGGCTTAGTCCGACCCACACACGTCACAACACTCTACCTGTCATTTTCTCTCTCTCTCTCTCTCTCTCTATATATATATATATATATATATATATATATATATATATATATATATATATATATATATATATATATATATTCCTAAAATCATTTCTGAAATCATTTCCGAAACTATTTCTGAAACTATTTCCGAAACTATTTTCGAAATCATTTTCGAAATCATTAAATTACTATTTTTCCCTTAATCTTTTCTTAAAATTCCATGTATGTCCCTAAATGACTATTTTACCCTTGGACATTTTTGAAAATTCCATTTATGTCCCTGTGATGTAAAATGACTAGTTTATCCTTGATCTTTTTAAAAAATTCCCCACCATATCCCTTTCTTCTTCCTTCGCTCGCTCAAGCGAGTACACCGGTCGCTTGAGCGATACAGAACCCGAGAGTCCCCTTTGTTTGAAGGCTTCGTCGCTCAAGTGTGTACACCGGTCGCTTGAGCGAGACATGACCCGAGAGTCCCAAATTTTCCAGGTGTCCTCGCTCAAGCGATGTATTTTTCGCTTGAGCGAATTTTGCAGATTTTCCAATTCGCCATTTTCGAATTCCAGATTTCAATTTTCTCAGTTTCAATCACCCAAATTAGTTCCAAATCAAAATTAAACCATAAACATGTTCAATTTAAGTTAAAAGCAACACTTTTATTATATAATTCATCCTTAATTTCAAGAATTTCAAAAACTTTTAAACGGTGAACAGTTGATCAAAATCAGAAATTCTTCAAACAGACATTCTTCAAAATCAGACATTCAAATAATTCATATCTCTACTCCTATTCCTTATTCACAGAGTACCCAACAATTCAATTTCAAAACAATTCAATTTCATATATTGAATGAATTAAACTTCCCCTTACTTGGTATGGTATTTCTACCGAAGCTTTCCTACTTAATTCAAGTTCTCTCCCGTTTCACCAAATCCTGCACGAGTAGAGTCTCGTTGCTTGAAATTTAGACAATAGAAGAAGAAGGATGAGAGGAAAATTTTTTATTTCCCTCCTCCCCCGCTTCAGTATTCATATATAAGAAAAATTTTACTGTGCATGTACGAAGTTTTCTTGCACGAGTAATATTAATATAATATTAAAATAAGGCATACGTGACAAAAGACTCCATCATATGTTTATTCTTAAAATAAGTGAACTTCTCCTTTAAAAATATATCATCATTAAACTATTTTTCAGTTTGCCTTTTTTTCATATATTTTTTTCTCTCCTCTTAATAATATAACTTTAATTTTACTAATTTTGTCAATAAATTAATGAAATTACGTACGCTACACATATTATGAATAAATAATAATAATAATAATAATAATAATAATAATAAATCTTTTATATAGATATAAAAGAGAAAAAAAAACTAAACTACAACCAATAAAACACATGTTACCGATAAATAAATTATAAATTGTTTTTAGTGTAAAATTGTAAATTTTTACAGAAAAAGAAACCCTTTTAACCATCAATCTATTTTTTTAATGGAGTTTGGCTATTGAATTATTTTTTTTAAAATAAAAAAATATTTTTTTATTAAGTATAATAAGTTTTAGAGTAAAAGTGAGATTAAATACAACCCGTTTTAATCCGCCCACACAAGCCCACCAACTCGTTGAGCCAACCTACGACCCACCCAATAAATTTTTATTGTAATACAATTAATCATAAATACAATATATAAAGTTAAATATTGTAAAAAAAATAATTAAGAAAGTCTCAATCTCACTCATTATAACAAATATTCTTTTACTAAAACACAAGTTCCTCTCTCCTTTATCATTGTTGCTCATCATTTCCTCCTTGTTCATCCTAAGCACTCGATTGTTCTTATCCTTATGACTTAAATTAAAGGGATAAGAATTACTCAAGGGGAGAACAATGTGAAGTTTTATTAAATAAAAAAGATAAATGTATTTAAATTTTTCAATATAAAAAAATATAAATTTTAAGTTTAGACATTATATATATATATATATATATATATATATATATTTGTTATTATTTATTATTATATAGATTTTATTATTGTTCTAAATTATAATTTCTTAAAATAATGTATTATTTATATTATTAACTTAAAATATATATGTTTAATTATTGACAAACAAATGATAATCCTATGGTTAAATTTATTGAAAAATTTGATTTAGAAAATATATTTTTTTAATTATGGTAGGTCAGTCTATCAGCCCACCAACCCGTCTTTTGGTGGGGTGGGTTAAGGTCTACAACCCACCAAAACAAAAGTGAGCCACCCTATCCCGATTTTGGCGGACCAAAGATAGGACAAGTCAAAATAGGGTGTACGGACCCGTTTTGCCATTCTTATACGAAGACGGTCTAGCTGATAAAATTTGTTTTATTTATTATTGGATGATGTCATGCTAGAATAATGTTATAAATATAAAGCCTAGAGAGAAGAAAAAGAAAGAGAAAATACTCTACTAGCCCAAAGCTATATATATATATATATATAATTAGGATGCACAGAGTAATTTAAAATATAAATTTCTTTTGCATAGAAAAATATATACATACATATCTATTACTTTAAAAGTAAATAAAATATAAATTTATACTACTCCGGCTGATGTTTGTCACTTGTAACTGATCCCGTGTAAACACACGATCATGACAGTTAAAAATACATACAAAACACATAGAGTAATCTAGTAATTCAACTTAAGTATACAAGATTTAAGTGTGATATAAACCAATATAATTCAACTTCAAATTTTCATATATCACATCACACACCCATAAAGGCTCACATTCACGTCATACAAACATTAGACGACTTCCGGAAGACTAGATATTGAAATATACATTAGAGATATGCATTTGTCATACCACAACTCTCCCAAGTGCATAACATAAGGGTGCTCAATTCGGTATATACACTCATGTGTGACTAGTGTAAATTTTTAAATGATTTATCAAGACACAATTTTTTTTTACACCACAAGCTAAGTCATTAGAAACCTCTTTCAACTATCATCACCTGATCCTTTCATCTATGTGATTCAAGTGATCAGTAGATTCAGGATATCTCCTCGAGTCCCAAATCAAATCATATCTATACATACAAACACTACACACATGATAATACCCCTTGGTAATTATCATATCTTAATATAACATTTTTCAAGGCATATAATAGCATTTAACACATCTTATTTCATGTTCATAACAGATATCTTAATAGTTTAAGGCAGACACATCATTTCTCACATTATAACAAAACATAATTTAATTTGACCTCTACTTATTATTTTGATCATAAATTTTTCTTTATACATTCTATTTAACTAATTTTTATTTTTTTGGATTCCTCATTTCCAGGGCTTTGATTTTCATATATAGAACATTAAATTTGGAATTTGGAGCTATATTTTATGATTTTTCAAAAGCTGCTGAACAAATTTAAAAGCACTGAGTAAACTTTTGACCGAATGAAACCTCCAACACTATCTACAATTCATTGGAGGAATATGAAAGCGCTGAACAAATTTCAAGTGCTTTCAACACTGTTTTAAATTCACTAAGAGAATTTAATTTTACTAGGCAGATTCGTGACAGTAAGATATTGCATAATCTGCTCAAAACCTTGTTTATAATATCCCAAATCAAATTAATTCTAAACCTTACCCTTCATAGCGTAAATTCATTCACTAATTTCAATCTTAGAGTAATACATTCATACAAAATATTATCTTTTTCAATCTCATATAAATCAATTATACATTCACATTCAATACAATTATCACCCATCAACACATACATAATCACACATTCTAAATTCCTTAAACTTAAACAATGTGACCAAGTCACCTTCACAATCTAGATATTCTAGACTAATAGTATGAAAATTGAAAAATAATTAACTTCTTTTACCTTAATACAATGCCTCCAATTTAAAAAACTAAAAAAACTCCTAAATTTTTAAGAAGATAAATTATGCTCATAAAAAACTCAAATTAACTAATTGAGCATATCACAATACTCCTAAACTAGTTAAAATTTGTATTTTCACACCTAAATCTAAAACATGCAAAATGGTCTAAAATTAGAAAAAGAAAAACTTACTCTATTTAAAATTTTGATAGAGTGGAATTAATCTTCTCTCCTTCATGAGCACGTGCGTTTGGATCTAGAAAATTTTCTTTCTCCTTCTCTTCTCTCTTCCAATCTGTTATCATAAATTTTTATTTAACTCCCAACCTAATGATAGATCTGTACAACATTTTGATTGAGAGTAGTACGATAACACACTTTGGGAAAATGAAACAATTTAAAGTCATTGGGAATCTCAGCCATATGTATGACCAGCCATCTCTGCATGTGTTTCATTTGTTGTACTTTCCAATACAATGCATGCGTTATACAAAGAGAAGAAGAAAGGAAAGCGACGTTATGTTGCTAATAAGAAGTAGGTTCTGTCTGAAGCTTCCATTGATGGATGCAATTGACCGTTTCTGTTCGCTTTTTGAGACCAACAAAAATATAATTAGTATTCAAACATACACAGAACTGTTTAAACACATTAAATTGATTCATCTTAATTTGCTAAATATTTATGAGCAACCGTCTCTGCATTCGTTTTATTTGTTGTATTCTTCTATGAGAAATTGCCCAGATTCTTCTGCATTAAATCTCCAAGCTCCCTCGTTGCCAACGAGTCGTTGGCTTGAAAAAGGGGTCGATACAAATTTGCTTTGATCAGATCAACTTCTCAAGATTTTACAGTAATCTTATTAATTTTATTTATGATTCGATATGAATGCTACATAAAATATAACAAACTTTCTTTTTCATTTACATCATCATAAAATATATACTGTGTGAGATTTCAAGAAAATCAATGAATGTGAGTGCAATTTGTATTTGACATTACTACGTTTTTGCATTTTTTTAGGTAAAAAGGACTTTTTTATCTGCCTTCTTCATCCCTTCAAACTGGTGTGACTTGTGTTACTATAATCATGTGTATAAACAAAATCATATATAGATGTAAAATTTCCTTTATCGTTGGTCAAGTCATGAAATTCAATGATCTAAATAAGGGGTGACAGAAAGTCCTAATAGCATCAAAATCGTGATGTGGTGATGTTTGGTGTTGCAATGGTTGTACAGAATTTGCAAAAAATACTCTGATTTGGATTTGTCACATTTTGTGTTCGGATATTTTGAAGCAATGTCGTAAAAATGACATAAATCCTCAATCCTTGTACCAGAAATTAAAGCATATACAATAAAAAAACGCAGACAGTTGCTGATACATTAGATCTCACTATAAAACCACCAAAAGATTCATCACATAATTATCACCAAGATTATAATTGTTCTGATTTAGACAGTTTGTCATCTTCAACCAAACTTTTTATGCACTTTTTTCACCTGTAACATAAAACATCATATTTCAAGTCTGATATCAATGGTACCATAAAATAAGTGTGGTCTGAATTAAAACAAGAGTAGACTAACCCAACAATTTGGTTTTTTTATTTTTACAAGCATAGAAAATTATTTTTAAATTTTTCGTAAGAAAAAATAGTGTTTTGTGTTACATTTTCATTTATCAAAGAAACTTTGCATAATCTTGCTTTTAATACCTTTTCATTCATTAAATAAGTAAGTCATCACAGTAGAAGGTACAGCATAGGAGGAGGAACAAGAATTTTTTTATTAACTTAAAAGTTTGAACTCTCGAGAAAGGGGAAGATTCTTCGGCCAGTTAATTCAGTCAAACGAAGGAATAAATTCTTGTCCTCACTGAAATCATCCATGTCAATATATACATGCTCCACAAAAGAAAGACTCTCTTCACTGCTAAACTCATACATGTAAGTAAAAGTGATGAAAATCTTATTGAATCATTTGATGAAACGAAAATCTTATGGATTTGATGAAGTTAAAGGTCACTTGGGTTAAATGGTAGAGTGATTAGTAAGTGTGCATCTATATATATGTATAATCATTCATATTTCTCTGCTGCATGAGGTTTCATCATTTGAAAGAATTTGAAAATGCCTCTAAAGATGTTTTAATATGTTAAAAACCAAAGTAATCGGTTAAATGGTTTTTAAGAAATTGTTTTAATTGATATTATATGAGTTTTATCAATTAAAATGTTCTTAAAACTTTCATAACAAATTTTTAACTGATAGATCTTCGAAATAATCGATTAAAACCATTTAAAACATTCACTGGAACTGTTTTAATCGATACACTTTCGAATTAAACGGTTATTTTCATTAAAGGTGTATTTGGAAACCTTCTGCCAGTGTTTTAACTGATATAGATTCGAAATAATCGATTAAATTTTTTTAAGATGTTTTGAAAAGTGTGCTGGTAGTATTTTAATCGATTAAACTGTGAAATAATCGATTAAAACCACTTGAAAAGCTTTTTAATCGATGTAATCTCATATATAATCGATCATAACAAGTTTTAATCGATGTAATCTAAAAAATAATCTATTAGAATTATTTTAATCGATTAAACTGCAAAATAATCGATTAAAACAACTTAATAAACTTTTTGCTAACTGTTTTAATCGATTAAAACTTGTCGTTATCGGTTAAAATCACTTCGAAAGTTTTGTGAAAGTTTTTTGCAGAATATTAATCGATTAAATTGCGAATTAATCGATCAAAACAACTTAAGGGACTTTTTATTAATTGTTTTAATCGATTAAAACACTGTCGCATCAGTTAAAATAGATATGAAAAATAATCAAGAACATTTTAACAGATTAAAAGATTGTTTTAACAGATTAATTAAACCAGAAATAAATCTCTATATAAACATATTTGATTCAAAGTTTTAAAATATACTTTTGAACAATCAATCAAGTAATCATAAGAGTTATATTCAAGAAAGAATCGCACAAGTTTTTTGGTGTTTTTGAAAGTTCTTTCTTGAGGCAATTTTTTGCATTCTTTTTGTAAAGAAACTCATTCTGTAAGAGCTGCATAATCTGGGTTTGATATATTGTTCTAGTTTCTTCTCTGTGTTCTTTAAATTTATTTAGTGTATTGTGAGTGTCTGGAATTGTTGGGTACTGGTTCTGTACACTACAAGAAAAAACACATTTAGCCACCGAAATTAGCGACCGTTTTAGCGACCGATTTAATTTTGGTCGCAATTAGCGACCGATTTAGCGACCACTTTAATTCGGTCGCAATTAGCGACCGATTCAGCGACCAATTTAATTCGGTTGCAATTAGCGAATCGATTTAGCGACCAAAATATGATTTATTTTGCACTTTTTTATTTAGCGATCGAAATAGCGACCAATATTTTTGCGTAGCAAAATTTCGGTCGCTAAATCGATGGCTATTTCATACTTGAAATAAAAAAATCATTTAGCGACTGATTTAGCGACCGAATTACAAATTAAAATAGTGACCGATATTAAAATCGGTCGCTAATGAGAAAATAGCGACCGAATTGAAATCGGTCGCTAATGAATATTATTTTTTTATTATATTTAAATTTTTTTTATAAATATACTTTAATTGTTTTAGTATATTTTTTACAATTTATTTTTTAAAAGTAATTTAGTTTTTAAAAATAATTTAATTTTTAAAATATACTTTAAAAATAAACTTTGGTCTCAATATTAACAAAATGAATTATAATAAATCAAATTTATTAAAAATTTAAATTGTAATAAATTAAGACTAGAGTGATGTTAACTATTCAATACATTGTTTAAGAAAAGTTTAATAACAAATATTCTTGAATTTATTTTTCAATTGAAAATTTCAATTGAAATTAATTTATATTTTAAAAATTTATATTAAAAAATTGAAGAAAATAGAGATTTAATTATACTTTTAATAAATTTAACATAATAATAGTTTTGATTTTTATTTTTAAATATTTATTTTAATTTTTTAAAACAAAGAAACTATAATTTTAGTTTCTAAATACTAAATTTAAAGAATTAAATTTATTATTATTTAATCTTTTAATTTTAGTATTAAAAATTTAAATTATATTTTATTAAATTAAAATAATATTACAATATATTTTTCTACTTTGAGAATGAAAAATATAATTAAACTAAAACTGAAAATATTATAATACATTTTTGAACTCTTTTTGATTAATATTTTTTCCTAATTTTTTATAAAGTCAATTTTAATATTTAAAAGTATTTAACATTTTGCTTTCTGAAATGTTTTCCGTATTACCAAATTCCAGCTCTTAATAACCTCTACAACCAAATTCCAGTACTAGAGAAACCAAGTGCCCAAATTCCAGGCACCAAACAATACAAAAAGAATGTAAAGAAATGAAAAAGAAGAAACTAGAATGCTCAAACCAGTTTATGCAATTCTGCTGTAAGTGTTTCTTCTTCAAAAGAAATCAAGTTGCCTCAAGAAAGATTTTCAAAGAACTTCTCAAAAACTGATGCGAATCTTTCTTGAAAAGAGTGCTGAAGTTTGCTTGATTGATTGCTCAAGGATGTGTAAAAGATGATATTCAATGTATGTTAAAAAAGTTCAAGCCAAACTGTTTTAATAGAAGATTTTCAAAACTACTGGTTTAATTAATCTGTTAAAAGATTCTTTTAATATGTTAAAAGTGCAGCTTTAATCTGTTAAAACTTCTTTTAATCCATTAATACGTTCTTGATTCTTTAACAGATTTGTTTTAACTGATACGACAACGTTTATATCAATTAAAACACTTTACAAAAAATCCTCTAAGTTGATTTAATCGATTGTTTCACGATTCAATCGATTGAAATACTGCAAAACTTTCTTGTAAAACTTTTCAAGTTATTTTAACTGATAAAAATAAGTTTTAATCGATTAAAACGCTGTGTAGAAATTTTTAAGTTGTTTTAATCGATTGAAACGAGATTTAATCGATTAAAACTGATTCTGATCGGTCATAATTGCATTATGATCGATCATCCTGAACCCTTAAGTGGTTTTAATCGATTAAAATCAAGTTGTATCGATTAAAATATTGTAAAATGTATTTCACTTGAGCGACAATGGTCTCGCTCGAGCGAAACGCCCACTGCACAAAATTGGCATTCTCGGGTTGTATTTCGCTTGAGCGACACCACTCTCGCTCGAGCGAAATACGATTCTGATCGATCATAACTTGAAATGATCGATCATAATTGAGAGGATATAATAGCGGTTCCCTTATAACTGCTATCTAAAGTGTATATAAGATAGCGGTTAGGGTTTAACCGCTATTAGAAGTTACATATTTAAGATTGTTAAGTCTCGGGTTGTATTTCGCTTGAGCGAGACTACTCTCGCTCAAGCGAAATCCGATTCTGATCGATTATATTTTCAAAATGATCGCTCATATTTGATAATTTTTCAAATAATTAATTATAATCGATTAGTTTTCTAAATTATTGATTAGTTTTTCAAATAATAGATTAGAATTGATTAATTTATGAAATTTATAATTAAAAATATAGATTATTTAAGAATATTAACTATTGTAAAGATAAAGTAGAACATGGGATGAGATGAGGATGATAATATAATGATAGAAGTTACAAAAATGTAGAATTGAGAAGTTTGAAACAAAAAAAATGAAGATAATACTAGTTTTGATATTGATTTTTATTTTAATTATTTAAAACAGAGAAACTATAATTTTAGTTTCTAAATACTCAATTTAAAGAATTAAAGTCATTATTATTTAATCTTTTAATTTTAGTATTAAAAATTTAAATTATATTTTATTAAATTAAAATAATTACAATATAATTTTCTACTTTGAGAATGAACAATATAATTAAGAAGATCAAGTCTAATGTTATTGATGCTAATTTTAACAATAATACAATAATATTATTTTCGAAAACGCCCATATGAATGTGAATATTTTGATTATTATTATATAAAATAATTAAAAGAATAAGGTAAATATTATATAAAATAATTAAAAGAATAAGGTAAATAGAAAAGTAAAATGCATAGTTATACCACTTTCCTTTTAATCTATAATTAGTTAGGTATGAATCAAATGTAAAGTCTAATGTTATTGATGCTAATTTTAAGAAGATCACAAAATGTAAATTAAAATAATTACAATATAATTTTCTACTTTGAGAATGAACAATATAATTAAACTCAAAATTGAGAATACTCTTATACATTTTTGAACTCTTTTGGATAAATTTTTTTTTCCTAATTTTTGATAAAGTTAATTTTAATATTTAAAACTATTTAACATTTTGAATTCTGAAAGGTTTTCTCTAATAGCAAATTTAAAAACATAATATTCAAAAAAATATTTTAAGATTGTGAATTCTCGGGTTGTATTTCGCTTGAGCGACACTACTCTCGCTCGAGCGAAATACGATTCTGATCAATCATAACTTGAAATGATCGATCATAATTGAGAGGATATAATAGCGGTTAGGGGTTAACCGCTATCTAAAATGTATTTTAGATAGCGGTTAGGGGTTAACCGCTATCTAAATCATATTTTAGATAGCGGTTAAGCGTTAACCGCTATTATAAGTGTTATTCGCTCAAGCGAAAATAACATCGCTCGAGCGAAACGCTCCTGCACAAAATTGACATTCTCGGGTTGTATTTCGCTTGAGCGACTCTAGTCTCGCTCGAGTGATTTTTTGCTCTGATCGATTAGATTTTCGAAATGATCGATCATATTTGATAATTTTTTCAAATAATTAATTATAATCGATTAGTTTTATAAATTATTGATTAGAATTGATTAGTTTTTCAAAGAATAGATTAGAATTGATTAATTTCTGAAATATATACTAAAAAATTATAAATAAAAATATAAATTAGTTAAGAATATTGACTATTGTAAAGATAAAGTAGAACATGGGAGGAGATGAGGATGATAATATAATGATAGAACTAACAAAAATGTAGAATTGAGATGTTTAAAACAAATAAAATTAAGAAAATAGAGATTTAATTACACTTTTAATAAATTTAAGATAATACTAGTTTTGATTTTTATTTTTAAATATTTATTTTAATTTTTTAAAAACAGAGAAACTATAATTTTAGTTTCTAAATACTAAATTTAAAGAATTAAATTTATTATTAATATTTTTTAATATTGTTTTAAATGTGGATATCTTTAATATTTTGGACATATAAATATAATTTATACATGTTTTTAAACCTTTTTCTAATATTTGTTTTTAAAAATATAATATCATTTTTAATATTTTATAGATTTTATATTTATATATTTATAAAAGTAATTAGATTAAATTTATTATCCTCTCATATATTATTATACATTTAGCGTAATTTTAGTTTAATTTAAAATTAGAATACAAATATACTATACTAATATACCATTATATTATTTTCATTGTATATAAATTACAAAATTAATAATTTGTATACTATACTATACTAACATATTATTTGTATACTATACTAATAGTATAATATACTATATTATAATATTATTTGTATACAAAACTAATATCTTTATATATAAATATATAAATATGGAAAGATATAAATATATGTAAAAATATAAACATATAAATATATATAAATATGTAAAGATATAAACATATATCTTTAATATTTTGTACATGTAAATATAATTTATATATTTTTTTAAATCTTTTTCTAATATTTATTTTTAAAAATATAATATTATTTTTAAAATTTAATATTTTTTTTCAAATATATAAATATATATAAAGATATAAATGTATAAGGATATAAATAAATATATCAATATATCAATATATAAATATATCAAAATATTAATATATAAATATATTAATATATAAATATATCAATATATAAATATATATATATATATATATAAATATATAAATATATATATATATAAATATATAAATATATATATAAATATATATAAATATATATATATATATATATATATATATATATATATATATATATACAAATATATCAATATATCAATATTATCCGCTCATATATTAATATACATTATTAGCATAATTTTAATTTAATTAAAAATTAGAATACAAATTTATACTATCCTATACTAATATACCATTATATTATTTTCATTGTATATAAATTACAAAATTAATAATTTGTATACTATACTATACTAATATATTATTTGTATACTATACTAATAGTATAATATACTATATTATAATATTATTTATATAGAAAACTAATATCTTTATATATAAATATGAAAAGATATAAATATATGTAAAAATATGAAGATATAAATATATAAAAATATAAATATATGTAAAAATATAAAGATATAAAGATATAAATATATCAATATATAAATATATCAATATTTAAGTATATATTAAAATATATAAATATATTTTTATTTATAGATTTTATATTTATATATTTATACGGATATACATTTATTTGTATATAAATATAATTTATTTGTAAGTTATTATTAAAAGATCCTAGTAGCTCAGTGGTTGGAGTTTCAGCCTCCAACTCTAAGGTACTGGGTTCGAATCCTGACAATGACAATAAATCACCTAATAATAAGTTAAACTTCTAAAAAATATAATATAATTAAGAGATAGGAGAAATAAATATAAATAAAAACTTAAATAAGCAAAAATATAATATAATTAAGAGGTAGGGAAAATAAATAATAAAAATGTAAATAAATAAAAATAATTAAATTTGTTATTGATTTAGCGACCGATTTAAATCGATCGCTATTTTTTTAACTTTTTCATTGATTTAGTGACCGATTTAAATCGATCGCTATTTTTTTACCTTTGTCATTGATTTAGCGACCAATTTGATATATTAATTTCGATCGCTATTTTGCGACCAAATTAATTCGGTCGCTATTTAGCGACCGAAATGAAAATCGGTCACTAACACATTAGCGACTAGGCTTTTTGTGACTACGCATTTCGGTCGCTAATTTCGGTCGCTAACTGATTAGCGACCGATTATTGGGCATTAGCGACCGATTTTTTCGGTGGCTAAAATGCTTTTTTCTTGTAGTGGTAGCTGAAATTCGGCTGCAGGTTGGTACAAGAATATGGAACTTGGTTCTTGGGTGGTGTGTGTCTGGAATTGTTGGGCATTGGTTCTGTAGCTGGAATTTGGCTGCAGGTTGATACAAGAACTGGAACTTGGTTCTTGGATGGTGTGTGTCTGGAATTGTTGGGCACTAGTTCTATAGCTGAAATTTGGCTGCAGGTTGGTTTAAGAACTGAAATTTGGTTCTTGGTGAAGTTTTAGGTGCAAGATCTGGAATTTGGGTCTTGTGGTGGATTTGGTGTGTGATTGGAATCTGTAATCTGTAAAACATTCAATCTAGTGGAACTCAGCTGGAATTTGGTTGAAAACTGGACGTAGCCTTGGGATTGGGTGAACCAATATAAATCTTAGTTGTATTTCTCTAAACCTTACTCTCTTTAATTCTGCTGCTGTCTTACTTTGAATAGCTTGATTTTCTTGGTTCAAGAATTGGTCAAAACTCTTAATCTTTGAAATAGATAATCTGTAAATTGTGAAAATCTTTCAAAGATCAATTTACCCCCCCCTCTTGATCTCAACCTCCTTTTCTAACAATTGATATCAAGAGCAGGGTCTTGAAAAATACTCAAGACTTTCGGTCCAAATCTTTCATGGCTGAAAACAAATTATCTTTTTCTGAGGGAGCTTCTATTAATAGACCTCCACTATTTTGTGGTACATATTATCTATTTTGGAAGATTAGGATGAAGATCTTTATTGAATATATTGATAGAAATGTTTGGAATATTATTGAACAAGGATCTTCTGTTTTCAATAGAGAATGGTCCAACATGAATGATTATGAAAAGAAACAAATTCAATTTGATTGTACGGCTAAGAATATCATTACATCTGCACTTAACATGAATGAATCTTTCAGGGTATCTCATTGCCAAACTGCTAAACAAATGTGGGAAATTCTTGAGATGACTTATGAAAAAATAGCAGAAATGTATTTGATGGTTAATTTGAATTCCCCACATCCAGTGTAAGTTCTGATTCTTCAACAACTACTATGAATTACAGCTCATTACAAGATGCTTTTTGAAATACATGCAGTAACAAAAAGATTAGAAATTGAAAACAAAAGATTAAAGAGCATGAATAGTATATTAGAAAACAAAATCATCCTTCTTGAAAAGAAATTTCTTGATGAAGAAACTAATGATGAAAACCTGAAAATGAGTAATAACAACTCTGGTTGCATGTGTAATGATAAAAAAATTGTGAAAATTGTTTTGAATTACAAAAGAAATTAGCATCTATAATAAAAATTGCCTCTAAATTTGCACAAAGAAAAAACAGTCTTGATGTTATACTTGATTCTCAGAAATTGGTTATTGATCACGGTGGTATTGGTTTCACACCTCTTGTTGGAAAGAAAACTAGAGCATTCAAATATTATTTTTCATACAGTAAATCTGTCTCATCACCATTTATTACATGTTTCTATTGTATGAAAATAGGTCATTCTGTTAAGTTTTGTAGAATTAAGAAATATAGTATACCAAAAGGAAGAATGAAATAGGTTTCCAAGAATTCATTTCAAATAACTTGATTGGAGCCGATAATTATAAAAAGGTACCAGATTATGCTAAATCTGTCTTGCAGGAACAAAAATTTGGAGATCCTTTGGTACCTGATCAACAATTATATGTTCTGGTTTCATGAACTGATCATTTTAATTGATAGAAAACTATTTTAATCGATTAAATTCACTTACAGAGAAATTTTGAAAAGTTGTCCGTACAGTTTTAATCGATTATTCATCGAATTAATCGATTAAAACCTCTTAGGTTTACAACCAATATTCCAGATCTCTATTTTAATCGATTAAAAAGGATTTACATCAGTTAAAATCATTAAATAGTTAAATTTAATCGATTCTTTTTCGATTTAATCGATTAAAATTCTATGATCATTTCATTAAACATATACGAGTACAAATTTAATTGATTCGTTTCGTTTGAATCGATTATTACATCGTTGCTATTTCAAACCTAATATTCTAGATCAAATTAATTGATTAAATTATTGGTTAATCGATTAATTCATTCTTAAAAACTATTTTAAAAATGGTTAATTGAAGAATTTCCAGCAAATCAAGATCTGATTTTCAAAGATTCATTGATAATCAAAATCTGTGAAAAACATTTACTGTATTGTTTGACCAAGTCAATGTCTATACAAGAACACTTAGCTAATGTACTCACTGCCCAAAGCATGTGATTCTGCACTCAGTCAAGGGAACACGGCCAATTAAAGCTGAAATGTTGCAAGTCTGTCATTCGGACTTCAAAAATTTGGAATCCAAACTTCTATTCATCAATGAAAAATCAGGTTCTGCATAATATTTTCAGTTTCTCCTCTTCTCTCTCGCTCTCATATTCTGTATCAATCAAATTACTTCTCAAATTTCTACTATAAGATATTTAAAAGATCAAAATCAAAGAAGAAATATAAGAGAAATCTTCCTCCGCTACCATTCCAGGTGGACATATATTATGATTATTTGATCAAAGATAAACATAGATTAAGTTATGCCTTTTTGAACACAAAATTCTGAAGTGGATCTCTACGCTCTTTTCTAAATTCGGTTCTAGACATGAGAGTTATTTCCCACTTCATTTTTGTACCGTTGTTTTTAATTTATTTTAAAAGATATTCATAATATTGAGTGCATGAAAAATTATTAATTTTAAACTTTTAAACATTTCGTAAGATTTTAAGTATATTTAAAAAATATTTCCAAAATAGCTATTAAATAAACCTTTATTTAAAATATTTTATTATCTAGAAGTCTTTAATTTTTTTTTTACTTTTTTATTACAATCGTAAAATTAATAAAAACAAACTCTGATTTTTTTTATTTATTTATTTGGTACAACACCTCCTTTGTAAACAGGCATCTAAATTAAGTTTCAAATTGAAAAAAGAAAACAAATACACCTTCCTTTCCAGATGAAACCTCTTTATGTGTATTATGGTTAATGATGTACCAAACATTAATTTTATCTCTAGTAAATAAACAAATAATTTATTCTAAATGTACGAATAATTTAACAAAATTTTATTATTATAAAAAAAGTTAAATTTTAAAAAAATAATATATATATATATATATATATATATATATATATATATATATATATAATATCAATATTATAAGGTTGCCATTTTGTTGGATACAGATTTTTTTATATCAAATAAGTGCATCGTACATATCTTTAACTAAATTTGAAGTAGTTTAACATACTTAAACTGAAAGTAAGTATATAAATACTATCAGGAAACTCTCAGTTTCATATATACTTATTAGATATTCTTCGTCAATTAAATTTAATTTAACATATAATATATAATATAATTATAAATATTTATTTACTTAAAAATATAAATTATTTTGTTCAACCATTAAGTATAAACAAGTTGAATAATAATTAAAATTATATATAAAATATAATTTTAGGCCGGTATTTCTAGGAACAGGATAACACGCACGCCTATAAATATATAGGCCTTTAACTTTTGTTCTCTCACAAAGAACAATCGAAGAAATTTGAAGTACGATGTGAAATACGGTCCAGTTTTTTCTAATTGGATGAGAAATTTGATCTTCTCATAAACATATTTTAAAAAATACACTTATATTGTTTGTTATGGTGAAATTAATGTTGGGGTTATAAATTGAACAATTTCAAACAATTTATAAAATCTTTTAGTTTGAATGTCTGATTTGTGGTTGAAATATTTGTTTGAAGTAAAAGATAGATACATTTGGGAATTTCTCCTTGCACTGAATCTATAGAATAATTATTTAATGATATTTTTATCTTAATATTTTATAGATAGTGATTTTTTTCAACTAGATGCATGTTAAATGAGATTAACGATGAAAATATGATAGATTCCATTTTTATCACCTCATCATGACACCGTCTAATCTACCACCATCTAACCATTGTTTATTTTTAAATATCATATTAAAAAATTGCTGAAACATATAATTAAAATAAAATATTTAATTTATATTATTTGTTTCACGTAACTAGATCTTTTCTTGTTGTTTTATATTGCACTAACTTGTTTTTTTTTTTTCATCTTTTCTCTATATTGTTTTACAGGAGTTTATATTTATATTAGCATGTTAAAGATAAGACATTTTTCCTAAAATTATATTTTATTTGTAATCTTAATTATTATCTAAAACACTCTTTCATGTATCATATTTTGTTTGTAGAGATGTGTGTTTCTAGTATGCAAGCTAAACAATTTTACAAAATTGCATGGTGTCATAGATCAAATTGATAAGAATGGAATCTATCATATTCACCGAAGTACAAATTAATAAAATATTTCTAATAAAATAAAATAGAAATGAACAAAAATAAAATAACTTTTATAATATTTTTTTCGACAAAAAAATTAAATTCACATATGAAACTTAAAACAAAAATAGATTTAGTAGTTGAAAGGATAGTTTCGTTTTCAATTTTCTCTATTGTTAAAAAAGATAAAAGTTTATAAGAGTTACTTTCATGTTTCTCCCAACAAAATATTCATCCTTTAAAATAATAAATTTTTAAAATATAATTTTTTTATTATCTTTTTTTCATTTATCTTTTAAAACATTCGAGTTCAGCGGTTCAGCTGATATTTATATTTAAAGGCCATTCAACCAACACATCTCCCACTGACAAATAAAACAAATTAGATGCATATTGTTGGTGTGATATATATGCACGCGATTATAGTCTATTCATAAGGTGTGTATGTATGGACTTTTTATTAATTTATTGACAAAACAAAATAATTTTATTTTATTAATCTTTCTATCTAAAAACAAAATAATTTTATTTTATTAATCTTCCTATCTAAATAACTTATGTTAATATGAAATAAAAATAAATCAAATTTTCAAAAAATTATATTTTTTTAAAAGAAAAAGATAAAAAAGAGTCCAACTTCATATAAAAGGTTGATTTCTTGTTTACTTTTATACATTAAAAAAACAAATTCCTTCTCTTCAAAATAATAAATTTTTATTTTAAAATAATTTTTTTTTCATTTTTTTGAAGAAAAGAAAGAATAATAAGAGGGAGAAAATACACCCCTTTCTTAATATGAAAAGGAGTTCAAGTGTGGTAATAAAAAAAACTAAGTGAATGGGAAAAGATAAGTAAAGTATTTTTTTTTCATCTAACACAACAGTAACAAATTCATTAAAAATAATGTCTAATTTTACTAAGGAATATCTTTACAGGGAGAATATGGGTTATAAATATTACCATGTGAAAAAAAAATTGAAATAAAAGACAAAAAAACAAATGTTTATTTATATAAAAAAAAAACTTTAACTATACAACAATAATATATAAATCTCTCTAAATATATAATTCTATACAAAAAATTATATAAAATAATTAAATATATATAGATATATATAATCAATACACAAATCTCAATCTATAAAAGATGAGTGTATTTTAAATTTTTAAAATAACTATTAAATGAATTAACGTTCTAAAAATTACTCTGTAAATAACAAAGTCATGTATGCAATTCAAAACATTACATGTAGATTTTAAATCATCTATATTATAAGATGAAATAAAAATGGAATGAAGTTCTACAAAAAAAATTATATTAAAAAAAAGACAAGTCATACAAAAAAGATTTCATAGTTAAAAGATAGATTTGAGAATACTTTTACACCTCTATCGAGATATTCCTTCTTCTAAGAATAATAAATCCTAACGATAGAAGAGTGTGTATTTTATTCGTCTTTTATTTTATTATTTTTTCTTTATTTCTGGCATTTGAAAAAAAAAAACACTTTTATGTTATATCTATCACTACATTTAAACAAATAAAATGAAATAAATTACATATACAAAATTTATTTGATGTTTTATAGGTTGTCTAGCTAGTGATACATATGATATTCTCTTACATTATATTGATTTATAATTTACATTTCACCTTACAATTGCTTATTACATTAAATCTCCCCTTTGTTTATCAGAGACTCTATCACTGGTACAAAATAGCTTTTAACATCGGTTCTAGAACCGATGTAGAAAGTGTGACTTTCCACATCGGTTGTAAAGAACCGATGTAGAAAGTTTAATATTTTTATTAACCGATGTAGAAAGTCTAATATTTTTATTGATATTTTTATTTATTCATAACTCTCTCTAATTACCCTATCTATCTCCTCTACCATCCTCTCCCTTTTATATTATATTTTTATTATTTATATTTTTTAGGAATTTGAATTATTATCAGATTAAGAGAATTGTCATCGGCAAGATTCGAACCGAGTACCTTAGAGTCGGAGGTCGATACTCCAACCACTAAGCTACCAGGATTTTCCGATAATAACTTATACATAAATTATATTTATATACAAATAAAAATGTATATCTATGTAAATATATAAATATAAAATATATAAATACAAATACAAATATATTTATATATTTATATGTTGGATGTGAGGACGCGCTCGAGGATGAAAGTGTGTGTCGAGTGAATTTTCAAAATTTGATGTCAAATTTGTGAGCGGATCTCTTTATATGGATTATAACTTAATGACAAAATATAATCTTTATAATTTATTTATATAATGATATAAAATAAATTTTTTTCTTTATTTTATATCATTATATAAATTAATTATAAAGATTATATTCTATATTATTATAAATAAATTATAAAGATTATATTCTATCATTAAATTACAAATTCATATAAAGATACTTGCTCACAAATTTGACATCAAATTTTGAAAACCCACTTGACACACACTTTCATTCTCGAGCGCGCTCTCACATCCAACATATAAATATATAAATATATTTGTATTTGTATTTATATATTTTATATTTATATATTTACATGGATATACATTTTTATTTGTATATAAATATAATTTATGTATAAGTTATTATGAGAAAATCCTGGTAGCTTAGTGGTTGGAGTATTAGTCTTTGACTCTAAGGTATGGTTAATCTTGCGATAAATCTCTTAATTTTATAAAAGACTTTCACATCGGTTCATCTAGGAATCGATGTTTATGTAAAGTGTTTTTACATCGGTTCTAACTAGACTGTGAAAGTCTTAATTCACTACATCGGTTCTTAGAGAACCGATGTAGAAAACGATGTTAAAAGTGATTTTTGTACTAGTGTATGTGTAATTATATCTACATATTTTATTTGTTATATTTTCTTATCAGAAATTTCAGATTTTCTGCATGAAATCTGCAAGTTACCCGCTAACTTAAAAATGGATACATGACAAGAAGCTTTGTCACATTTGCATTAAATTTTACCTTATCATCACTTGTGCATGCATGAGTCAAACATAAATTTAAATTTGAGTTGAAAAATAAAACTCTTTGAAAAATTATAAGAGGATATAATGGTTGGATTTCAATATCTTTCTGAAAAAATGAAAAATGTAAAATACATATAAATTTTAAAAAATCTTAATAATAATAATAATAATAAATTTCAAAGAGAAATGTAAAATAACTTTTGATCGTTATTATAATGTATTAATCATATGTTTAATGTATGTAATATTGACAAAATTAGTACAAGAAAAAAATTATTTTATTTTATTTTATTAATCTTTCTATGTAAATGACGTACATTATAAAATGAAATAAACTTTTATAAAAGTTACATTAAAAAAAATAACGAGTCAATCTCCATAAAAATAAAAGATTTAATAGTTAGAAGGATTTTGTTGTTTTCTTATTTTACTTTTATAGAAGATGTTTTTTCCAGTAAAGATATTCTCACCGAGTGGAAAAATATGATTTTAAGATGACTTTTTACGATGGTTGTAATCCATCTCGTCATAGTACGTATGACAACAACATTTTTATAATAATATTATGAACTTTTTATATTAGTTCTTATGTAACCGATATGATATGTGAACAAATTTACTTTCTACGTCGATTTTAATTTAACCAACATAAAAAGTGTATATTAAATTAAACAAATTAAATATATAAATATATCAATATATTTGTATTTATATATTTTATATTTATATATTTACACGGATATATATTTATTTGTATATAAATATAATTTATTTGTAAGTTATTAATTAGAAAATCATACTAACTTAGTGGTTGGAGTATTACTCTTCAACTCTAAGATACGGATAATTATCTTATTTTGATAATAATTCAAACAAACAATTGTATTTCTAAGTTTTATTAATTTATTTCTAAGTTTTATTAATTTATTGACAAAATTAATATTAAAATAAAAATGAAATGTTTAAAAATTATATTTTTTTTAATGAAAAAGAAAATCCACTCAACCTCGCATGCACAGACAATTGTACGTGTGAAGTGTATGTAGTTTTATTAATTTATTGACAGACTTAATATTAATTTTTCTTATTTAAATCACCTACACATAGAATGAAATAAGAATGAAATGTTTAAAAATTATAATTTTTTTAATGAAAAAGAAAATTCACTCAACCTTATAAAAACAAATTTGATAGTTAGAAGGTATATATTTCTTAATTTTTTTATTGAAAAAATAGACTTGTATGGGAGATATTTTATATCTCTCCACATAAAACATTCCTTCTTTTTAATTTGTAATATGCAAAATAGGTTTGAATGAATAATACAACAATGTTAAGTCTCATGTTCTTCTCATGGATCTAATATTTTTTTTATCAAAAATATTCTCATAAGTAATTCGACAAGAAAGACAAATTATTGAAAGCAATACAATGAATCTTGATCATAAAATCAATGTTGTCATATCTAACAACACCACTTCTTGCAAATTTTATGAACATATTGGTCATACGGAGAATGTATGTTATATAAAACATTGATTTCCCTTCAATAAGATAACAAAAATACAAGAAATTTTACACCCTCTGTGGAAGAAATGGCTACATGATTGATATTTATTACAAGAAACATGGTACCCACCTAGTCATAAATTGCATAATGAGAGAAATAATATCAACAATGTTGTATTAAATACTCAATTTGTCAAATTAACTCAACAATAATATTAAGTTCTTATGATGCTTTTACAATAATCTAATATTGAAGGTGAGTCTAATTATGCTCAAGTCAACGCTAGAAATTTACTTGTCTCACAAAATACTACTCTTAAAGGTAAGAATAAAGGTAATTATCACTCTATCTTCAATTTTAGCATGAATAATCTAGTACATATCAAGAATCATTGGATTATTATTTTTGGGACTACTGATCACGTATCTTATTCTCTATCAACAGTGGCGGATCTTCTTGGGAGCTGAGGGGGCTGTGGCTCCCAAAGTTTTGTAACTCTCATGTAATTTATGATTTAGCCCCCAAACATAATGAACATTTAATATATTTACTTGTATATTTACAATTTTATCCTCTCAGCCCCTCCTCAGTTTTGTAATTCTCATATAATTTATGATCTTGTTCCCCTTAAACTTAATGATCATTTAATATATTTAAGTATATATCTATACTTTTATCTTTTCACCCTTTCATCTTCTTTCTTTCTTTTATATTTATTTATTATTTATTAATAATATATTATTTGACCCCCCAAGATCAATGGTCAAAATCCGCCACTTGTCTATCAAGTTTTATTTTTTATAAATCTATCAATTCTTTAATTATAAATATTCCTAATTGCAATTATGTTTACGCTACACATAAGGGGATTGTAAAAATCAATGATAAATTTTTTCTCAGATATGTGTTATTTATACTAACATTTTCTTACAATATAATCTCTATGTCAAAACTCATGATCAATCACAATTATGAACTATTTTTCTGTAATAATTCATGTGTTATACAGGATGCCAAGAGCAACAAGAAGATTAATATAGTTGAAGTTAAAGATGATTTGTATACCCTTAAAGAACAATCATATTATGTGAACCTAAGTGCTAATTTTGGTAATAACATTTGTTACATTGACATCTGGCATGCTAGATTGGTCATTTATCTACTGAAAGAATGAATGTAATGATGAAACAATAAAAATTTAGTTTGTGAGACTTATCATATAGGGACTTTGTTCCTACAGTTTCATGCATGGACACAAATATTGTCTAACCACGGTTGATGATCACACACAATTCACATGGATTTTTCTTATGAAACTTAAGTCCGATGCATGCAATTATATTATAAATTTCATTGCATAAATTGAAAATTAATTCCAAAAAACTATCAAGTGCATTAGGTCTGATAATGGATCTGAGTTCAATACGAAGGAATACTACAATCTCGAAGGAATTATACATCAAATTACTTGTATTAAAACCCTTAAGCATAATGAAATAGTTGAAATGAAGCATTAGCATATTCTCAACGTCAATCAAGCCCTTTTATCTCAGTTTAAATTGACTTAATAGTTTTGGTGTTATGTTTCCATGCATATTGTTCATTTGATCAATTGCATTTCTATACCTTATCTCGATAATATTTCACTTTTTGAAAAATTATATATTAGACCATATGACATATATAATGATAGGATATTTGGATGTCTTTATTATGTTAGTACTATTGATTGCAATGATAATAAAAATCTAAGTTTAGATTTCTGATTTTTCTTCCTTTCTCTTTCTCTGTTCACTTTCATGCTCTTTAATTTTTTTTTTGTTTGATTTTCTATCAATATGCATACTACGTTTTAAGTGTCTTGTTTCATCTTGATATTCCATCAACAAACTCGATAGTTTTCTTCATACTTGATATTCCATCGACACACAAGCTGGATAACTTAATATTCACTCATTTATCTGATACAGTAAATCAACAATTTCTCCCATTAACATGGAAATGGGTATATAAAGTTCTAAAAAAACAAAAACCACCTTAGCATTAAATTTAAAGATGAGTTATTAGCAAGTTGATGAAATTTCATAAAAAAGGAAAGATGATCACAAACTTAAATTAATGGTGCTAATAATATTTATATTGAAGTTGTATTTAAATATATGATTATAGTATTATTTCTCAAAAATAATATATTTAACAAACATAATTACTAACACATTGAAAGACACAACACTCATTTATATTAATATTATATAAAATTTCTTTAATAAATGAAAATGTAAAATAAAACACTATTTTTCTTCTGAGAAAATTATAAATAATTTTTCAAGCTTGTCACTAAATTTTTTTATCATTTATGACTATTAGTTTACTCTTGCTTTAGTCCATATCATACTTAATTTATTTTTCCATTGATATCAAATTATAAATATAATGTTTTATGTTACAAGTAAAGAACAAGTTTGATTGATGATAGATGGAACAAAACATATTCAGAGACTAAAATTATCAACCAATTTGAGACCAATGGATTTGACAGACCTAATTTGATTTATCATTCCTAATTTTTTTTTTCATGTTAATGACTCAAGACATCTATTATATATATAAAGAAAAATAATAATAAACAATTCGATTAGGAAAATCCATCTAAACAGTGTAGGTTGAATATGTTCGGCCCATTTAAACGAGCCAACTGTTAGAAAAAACCACCACCTATCATAGCTTACTTATAATTTTTCTTTTTAACAAATAAGGCCAATCCATTTACAACTGGATTTTGTAATCTTCAACTACTACAAAACATAATAGTATAGGCTAAACTGATGGATAAGTCAAGCTTTGAACTATCATCGAAAGAGATTTTAATACATAATAGTGTTAGATCATCACTGGAAGAATATTATCTCCAGAGAATTATGACAAAAAAAAAAATTAATAAAAACTTTTCATTTTTCAAAGAGTTTTATTCATTAACTTGCTCATTTCAATCACTCTAACTCAACTCTTTAAATTTAAGTTTGACTCATGCATGCATGAGTGATAATACCAAGAAAAAATATTAAATTTGTAATCTGCTGCAACAAGAAACCACTAATGTCTCAGAGCTTGTTATTATAGATTCATTTTCAAGAAAATTTAATGCAAAAAAATATCGAAAATTTCTCAAGGAAATACAACAAATAAAACATGTAGATATAATTATGCATGATGATAAACTAGATTAACAATACAAGTAAAGTACAATGAATAAAATACATGCAAAAATGCTGCTGATAAATATAGTTGAGACTCCCAACGTAATTAGCAACCAAACCTGGAGAGCATCAAATAACTGGTGACGTATTTTTTTTTTATAAAATAATAGTAAAATTGTAAATATTACTATCATTCATTCGAGTTTGTGGTGATTTTGAATGAGAGTTTATGTCCATGTTACATTTTTTTCAAAGACATTGAAACTCTTTAATGCGCGTACTGAGTGATAATGTCAAGTCAAGACAAATTTAAATGTATTATCTACCAAAGGTGTCTGCAGATTTTGTTAATATAGACCCATTTTCAAGCCAAATGAGTTAATTTGGAGATTTAATGCCAAAGAATCTCTGGAAGAACTTGCTGATAAATATAGATGACTGTTGTAGTATAAAATAACCTAGAGAGCATCAAATAACTGTCTGCGTTTATGTTTGTATAGGGTGAATTGTAAATTTTTAAAATGAAACAATTTAATACCATTGGGAATCTCAACCATCTGTTTCACCCGCCGTCTCTGCATGAGTTTCAGTAGTTTCCGATCCAATGCATGGCTTAGTATTGTTGCTAAAAGTAGGTTGTTTGTGTAAACTGATGCAATTGACCGTGTTTTCTTTTTTCTCTTTTTGAGACTAACAATACAAATATAATACGTATCCAAATACATACAAAGAATCTTTAAACACATTAAATTGATTCATCTTAATTTTCTAACTATTTATCAACAACACTACTGTCTGTGCGTGCTTTTTATTTATTGTATTTTGTTATGAGAAATTGACGAGATTCTTCTGCTGTAAATCTCTAAGTTCCCTCTTTGGCTTGGGAAAGGTAGATAATATCAAATAAAAGCATATCACACTGAACGGCGGATCTTATCAAATAATATATTATCAATAAATAATAAATAAATAAAAATAAAAATAAAATATAAAAAAAATAAAAAATTTAATTAAATATATAAATATTTATATTTAATAGTCATTATATTTAATATCAAAATCATAAATATTAATAAAAATTACAAAAATATTAATAAAAATTTAAAAATAATAAATATAAAAACATAAATACTAATAAAAATTAAAATTTTTTGAAGACATAACTAACCCCTCTCCTAATAAAGTCTTTTACTAAAAAATTTTGAAGACATAACTCCACTCCCAATAAAGTCCCCCACCTATCACAGGATGCACGTATTTCTGAAAAGCTCTGCACACAAATTTGTTTTGTTGTTGTTGCAGCAGATGTAGATAGACCACATTCTGAAGTGGACCTCCAAAACATTCAAATGAATGACTCTATCGGCTAACATTGTTTGAGGAATCTTAAAACAACTCAATAGAATAAAGAGGACTTTCTTATCTGCTGCTTCATGGTTATTTGATGAAAGAAAAACATAGAAAATTATTACCCACCAAATTTTTGTACCCTTATTTTTAATTTATTTTAAAAGTTATTCAAAATTATTAATTTTAAACAACATAATTGATTAAAAAAAAAAGTGTTAAGCAATTCATGTCACATGACATAGTTGTTCAAGGGTAAAGGTGTGTGACATAGCCTGGTTTAAATGAGCAAGTCTATGAGTAATTATCCATGAAATATGAAAGGTTTTATTGAGGGAGGGATAGTTTTGTTGTTTGCGTTGCTTATTGACCAAAAGATTGTATGTGACATGTACTTTATCAATTTATTTACACTTTTTGAAAAATACAAGATAAAAATCCTCTTTGAATTTAGGAGAGATAAAAAATAATAAAAATTAAATTTTAGTTAACAAACATATAAGTATTAAATTTATATATAATATCCATGATTGAAAAAAATCAAGAGGGTATTTTAAAATAATTATTGTGAATTTTTTTAAATATATTTATAGAGAAAATAAACTAAATATATCTGAATACTCATTCTAGAGATCTATGTGTCATCGTTAATTATATAGGTTAATTTTTATCCATAAAAGTAATAAACAAATAAATTTTGTTTAAATGCATGTTTAATTTAAGATAAAAGAATAAAATTAAAAAAATAAATAAAAATTTATATATAATACCAATATTAATAATTTGCCATCTTTTTTAACCGAAGAAATAAAAAAAACGTCATCATCATATGATATAATTTCATCGATTAAATTTAATTTTACGTATATTTTAAAAATGTAAAAAAAAAATTATAAATATTTAATTGACTTAAAGTTTGATAAGAATAAATTATTTAAGATAGACAAGTTTATTGGTTAAACTACAAACCAAAATATTCACATTTTATTATTATTATTATTATAATAATAATAATAATAATAATAATAATAATAATAATAATAATAATAATAATAATAATAGAGAATGAATATTGGTTAAAATTACTTATAAAATCTATTGAGAGGGAGAGTGTCTATTTAGAGGCTATAGATATAAATTGTTTTAGGAATTTATTCTTTTAATAAGGAAGACGAAAAAAAAAAAAGAAACAAAAGAAAAGATGAAAAAAATAAACAATATTTATTTATACAAAAGAAATTCAATAAGTTTTTTGTTAACAAAGAAGAGTAATAAAGGAAAGGAAGATGATAGGTCAATTTTTGTTTCTTTTTATATAAGCTCCACATTGCTTGTTAAAAAAATTTGATGATTTAGTTTTAACTGTTTAAAGTGAGTAGTGTACAGTATAAAATCTTTGTAATCTTTCAATCGGTGAATCTTTATAAGTTTTGAAATAATCTTTCAACTGTTTAAAGTGAGTAGTGTATAGTATAAAATCTTTGTAATCTTTCAATCGGTGAATCTTTATAAGTTTTGAAATAATCTTTCTCAACCCTTTTGAAGATTGTGCTAATCTGAAACAGTTATATATGGACTATTGTTTCTTTTAAGACGAAATTCACACATTTTAAATCTTTGCACCAAAACTTATTTTGCCTGAGAGTGGATGAAGTTTTTGAGTCTGACTTTGTTATTAAACTTTTCGCACCAAAACTTCAATCGATACCACGACTCTCACCTTAGCAGTGAAGAGAGTCTTTCTTTTGTGGAGCATGTATATATTGATATGGATATATAGTGAGAACAAGGATTTATTCCCTCGTTTGACATAATTGTTTTTTGAAATAATGGGAAGTGCTGAGTCAGTTATTCATTAGTATCATTCAAATAATTTTTTTTTTTCAATTTTGGTTAATAATTACGCCATTACCTTATTATAATTTATTTTGTTTTCTATAAATCACATTTGTTTTTATTATTTCAGGTTTTATCCATGTTTTACAAAAAATATGGCCAATTAATCTTTCCTTTCTTGCGAGTTCAAACTTGTAAGTTAATCAAAGAATGTTCTTCTTCCTCTCACGTTTTAGCTCCTACTGTGATGAATTACTTATTTAGTAAGTATCTGAATTTGATATTATTGAATGGAAAGGAATAAAAAGTAGGACTATATAAAATTTATTTAATAAATGATAATGTAACACAAACCAATATTTTTCTTATGATAAACATTTCATTTTGTGAAAAAAAAAATTATCATTTGTAAGGGTTAATTTAGTTTGTAATTCAGACCACAATTATTTTATGGTCCATTGATGTCAGATTTTAAATATGATATTTTATGTTACAGGTGGAAAAAAAAAAAGTACATAAAAAGTTTGGTTGGAAATGACGAGATTGAAGGTTTTATGCAGTTAAAGATTTGAAGTTATTTTAACGAGAACGAAGAAGCGGATAATGAAATCCTTTTTATCTAAAGAATGCAAATTACACTCCGTTGAGTTGAGTGATGTATCTTGAAATTTTACGCATTATATATCTTAAAACAAATGTTACCATGCAAATTACTCTTTGATGTATCTCTTCAACAAAAAATACAACAGAAAAATAAATTTGTGTGCAGAATTTGTCAGAAGAGACATGCATTATGCTCAATCCTTGATATTAAAAAAAAGTGTGGTAGCAAAGAAAAAGAAAAAGAAAAAGAAAAAGAAAAGTAACGCCACTACTGCAGAAAAGGCTTTTTACGTCGGTTAAAATGGGCTTTCTACGTCGGTTAAAGCAGCGACATAGATACGGGGTAATAGAAAGTAAGTCTTTCTACGTCGGTTCCTAATAACCGACGTAGAAAGTAAGACTTTCTACGTCGGTTAGTCAGGGAACCGACGTAGAAAGACTTACTTTCTATGAGCTATCATAATCGGTCATAACTGATTCTGACCTGTCATATTACTTTCTATGTCAGTTAACACTGATAACCGACGTAGAAAGTAAGACTTTCTACGTCGGTTAGTAAGGGAACCGACGTAGAAAGACTTACTTTCTATGAGCTATTCTGATCGGTCATAACTGGTTCTGATCGGTCATAGGGTATTCTGATCGATCATAACTAATTCTGACTTGTCATATTACTTTCTATGTCGGTTAACACTGATAACCGACATAGAAAGTCTTACTTTCTAACTTTCTATAACCCCAGTATCTATATCGGTTAACAGTAACCGTGATTGTATGTGTTATCAATGTCGGTTATGCCTATAACCGACATAAAATGTTAAACTTTCTACGTTGATTATGTCATTAACCGACGTAGAAAGTACTTTCTACGTCGGGTAATGACATAACCGACGTAGAAAGTGTTATTTTAAAAAAAAAATCTGCATTTTCTTCACAGATGCTACCTTTCTTCGAGTAGACCTGCCTATTCATCACAGTTCCAGACAAATATTCACAGATCCAAACACTTGTACAGACAGATATGCACAGTTCATATATAGTTCCAGAAAGATATGTACATATGAAACATATTGAAATCAATATATGTACCTCAGTTCCAGACAGTTCATTTACTTAAACGAATGTAAATTTGCTAACTTAAATCAATTCAATCAAAATTGTTACAAGTCAAATTTGCTATGAAGATTGAATACTTAGAAGGAAAGAAGCCCACTACTCTCTAATATCGTCTAACACTTCAATCTTCATTGGAGATGAGTCTGTAAATGCCTACATATTGAAACATTTCAGATTTAGAAACCATTTACATAATTGGCATATTTGACTTAATTATAGTATATTTACCTCCCTCCATGAGCCCATAATATTTTTGGCTACGATGGTGTGCATGTGCTTCATCACATAATACCCGCACTCATGGCTTCCCGGTTGGCGTGGACACTACAAGTTAAATACATGTCAGTTTAACTTTAAATGACAAATTGAACAACAATAAAAGGTGTTTGGTCACCTTTGGTGCAATATACGTCAACTTCTTTCTAGCATGAGATGGAAGGCCTTGCAACCTTAGGTGAGCTTCCAAAGCTCTACAAAAGGACAAATAATTTTGGTGTAAGTGCACATATGATACAACAATTAAAAAAACCAAACTTACGCGTCTATGTGCTTTCTAATATCCAAATCATTTGGTTTCTTGTGTAATGAACACAAGAGAATCACAACAAATTGCCGAGGAACAATGATTATGAGCTGCCAATGACCCCTGCACGTTGAAATAATATTAGTAAAATTTCAGTTTTACATAAATGTTCATTAATTTATAAGATGTATACTTACTGATGCAAGTAAGGTGCTAAGTAGACTTCTTTGCCCCCATTTTGAAATGTCTCTATTAAGTACGTTTGCACCTCTTCGACTTTATTCCCAATGGACTCGAATGGCAACAGTGGTCAACAAATCCATAGATAAAGGCAATCTTCCTCTCAATACACAAACGATGTAAATACCTTCAACATTGAAAATAAATAAAGTTATAAAATAATGTACCAGTGAGAATATAAAAAATATGTAAATATACTTACAATTCCCAAAGCTGCAACACTGATACACATAGCATATCAGTACCAGCAAGAAGATCAAAAATATCCCTTTGGAGTAAGAAAAAAGGGATCGTCTGGGTCCTGCATACGACTTTGGGTGGCATATCTAACTGTATGGGAGTGGTCCCGATAGTCGCTGCTAGTGCACCGAGTCGCTGTAAAGCAGTCGGTGGTGGTGGTGATTCATGCACAACTTCCTTTGCTTTTTCAGCCTCTTTCTATACAAGTACCAAAAATAAATAACATTAATATACATCAACCTATCAAAAAATAATAAGTAAAAGGGATAAATGCATGACACAACCTGTGAATGTGTTGGGATGGGTCTTGTTAATGAAACTGGCCATAAGATAAAATTTCCAGGTGCCTGTCCCACTGTTTGAACCTCTTCAGTGGGAATAGGGATTGGGGCAGCAGCATCTCGGACATCTACAACCACCACTCTTATCATATCATGTCCAATACTCTGGTGGTGGATGGTTGACCCCAATGCATACATTTTCCCTAAGGTAAACAAATGATAAAATATTTTAGACTATATAATGCTTAACAGTGTACCAAATACATGTCAAAGATATAATACGTACCGTATGCCACCAAATGCTCGGGAGGACCCGCAACATACAACTCACAGTCAGTAGTGTCAGTAGGAGCAACCTCTGCCCCTCTATCAAGAGCATCACAACTCTCCTTTGTGCTGACATGAATCGGGGATGCCTCTCGGGCGGGGACAGAAGGTTGAGAGGACAAAGATGCCAACTCTGCTCGCATTGAGCTCAATAACTCTGCCTTCAAGTCAGAGTACACCTCATCTCGAATCTCCTTCCTAATTTGTTGTTTGAGGGACTCAAACTCCAACTCACTCAGCTGCCTCAAAGTAGGAGTTGCAACGGGTGGGGCACCAAAGTACTATCTGATGCCCACCCCTCGTCCAGCAGCACGAACACGTCCAGGATGCTCTGGGGTACCAATGACCACTTCCAATATATCCTGACGGCCATGTGGGTGGAATGATCCCTAAGTGCTCTGCTCAACCAACTCATCCTACAACACAAAGGAAGGATTTTTTAGCAAATACATATGCTTATTGTAGCAAGTATATAATTAGTTTAGGATATGCTACTTACAATACGTTGAGCTACAACATTAGTTTGCTCAGATAAGTAATTCCCTGATGAGTTCTGGCGAGCTCTCTTCCATTTATCATGGCGTGAAGGGTGAGTGACAACACTCACAACTGACTCATCTGAAGGATGACTTGAAGATGTCTCCTTCATCATCTTCTCCTCCAATTTCTCATAACCCCCACGAGACAACCTGTGGGGGTGGATATTCTTTCTCCGAATATCCCGTGCCTTCGCCGCTTGGCCTGTTGCATTCCATGTTAAATACCGATTTAAAACCTCTATTTAAAAAAAATGACTCGCAAACAAATGACAAATGTGCTAACCCGAAACTTAGCGTCTAAACGCCGAGTCCGAAATGCCTGCCATGTCTCCTCATCCAAAAACTCGATATCGGTCACATGGGTTCTTGTTGCTCAATGCCCCATATATGTATCGACTAGTCGGATCACTCTTAAAACCTCTCCAACGTTCCCCAAGCATATGAGATCCACTTTGTCCTTAACAAAGTGGTGTTAGGGACATCATATGTGACCTACACAATAAAAATAACATGAAGTTCCCAAAAAGTTAAATATATATATACATGTTAAATGCTCAATAAGAGTAGGTACCAGGATACTCGCCAAATCTGCGTCTTCGGTGTCTCCGGAACATGGTCCCAATCCTCAATAAGAATACTAACCTTGCTTCTCCCAAGCAAGGCCACATAGCTAGTGAATCTAGCACCGTGCTCTCCCGTGGCTCTACCCGTTTGCATGTCAAACTCGGATAGGCAATTTCTGATCGGAGCTACTAGCCGATATTCAAGTCCCTCAACCGTGTAGCACGCCTACCCTTTTTCCTGGTAGACGGCCGACTCGATCACCACCTTGTGTAGGAGGGGGGACTGTGTAGGAGGAGGGGTACCAGATGAATCTGCCATATCTCGTGTTCAAAGAAAAAAATAATAGTTATTAATTTAGACAATATGACTGAAGATAAACAAAAAAGTGCATACATTAAAAAATAATACATTAAAAAAAGTGCATACATTATCAAGTTGGAACATTCTCCCAAAATCCTTCCATATGGTCATAACGTGTGGCATGCACATCATCTATTTCTACATTAACACTCAAGATTGTCATATTTGAAGAGAAACATGCTGTCTCTGGTATATCAAGTACTAATTCATCATTCTCATGAGAAGTATACATGGGTTTTCCTTGTAGAACCACTGACCATCCTTTGTTAGCTGGATCAGTGACATAAAACACTTGTTTTGCCTGAGATGCCATGATAAATGGTTCTTCGGTATAACGAGTATTTTCAAGGTTAACCAAGGTAAATCCAAGATCGTCTGTGAAGATGCCAGTATTAAAATCAACCCACTTACATTTAAAAATAGGTACTCGAATATCGTGTAATCTATTACCCAAATCTCTTCAATTACACCAAAGTAGCCCATTGACGCCGATTATCGGATATTTATCCTTTGAACTCGAGAAATGCATTGATTCAGCCACCACCATGACTCCACTATTTTGCATTGTGCTTATTTCATCTTCTCCCTTTGTATAAAATGAATAGTTATTTATATCATACCCACCCCAACATATCACATCAAAGTTTGGCTCACATGCTAGCCACTTTAGTGTATCAGAAGCTGTATTGTCACCTTCAACTTGTTGTTTAAACCACTTCAAAAAGCTCTTGTTGTGTTCAGTGATCACCCACTTTTTAGGCATACGTGGATTATTTCACTTCACAATGTCTTTATGAGCACTTAAGTAGGGGATGACTTCTTCACTGTTATTCAATATGTACAAATGCGCTTGAAGTACTTCATCTCGACACATTGTCACAACTTTTGCACCTCGAGTTCCTCTACCAAGACCTATTCCATGGTAATGAGTCTTAGGTAACCCTATAGCTTCAACTTCTGATAAGTATTGTGTGCAAAACTCAATAGCTTCCTCTGCAATATATCTTTGAACAATTGATGCTTCAGGACGATATTGGTTCTTCACATACCCTTTTAATACCTTCATGTATCGCTCAATAGGGTACATCCATCGTAAGAAAACTGGACCACAGATTCTAACTTCCCTGGCTAGATGAACAATCAAGTGAACCATAATATCAAAAAATGATGGAGGAAAGTACATCTCAAATTGACATAATATGACTCGCAGCCTCATTCTCTAACTGATCCAAAACATCCTGGTCCATAACTTTACTACATATGGCATTAAAAAAAGCATAATCGAGTTAAGGAATATCTAACATTCTCTCGGTAAGATACCTCGAATAGCCACAGGTAGAAGTTGTTGCATCAATACATGACAATCATGAGATTTTAACCCAAGCAATTTTAGATCTTTCATAGATACAAGTCTCTTCACATTGGAAGAGTAACCAAATGGAACCTTCACACCTCGTAAAAACTCACAAAAACTTCTTTTCTCTTTTTTAGACAAGTGTGTGACATGCTGGAGGCAAGTATGTTCTGCTACCATGAGGTTGAGGAGCTAATTGTTCTCTTATACCCATTTTCAACCATGTCCAAACGAGCATTGACACCATCTTTTGTTTTTCCTTGAATGTTAAGGAGCGTTCCGATGATACTGTCACACACATTTTTCTCTACATGCATGACATTTATACAATGTCTCACATCAAGAACCCTCCAATATGGAAGAACAAAAAGGATTGACATTTTCTTCCATATACCTGTGGCTTTCTTTTGCATCTTTCCAAACTCACACGAAATCGCACTTGCTTGTTGATATACTTCTTCCCCACTTAAAGGTGTTGGGGCTGCATCATTTTCTTGACACCCGTTAAATGATTTTTTTAATTTACGATATGAATGGTTTGAAGGAAGAAATCTTCGGTGTCCAAGGTACACTGTTTTCCTTCCATGTTGTAGTTGATAGTGACATGTGTCTTCTTCACATATCGGGCAAGTTTTATGTCCCTTTGTGCTGTAGCCACTCAAATTACCATATGCTGGAAAGTCATTAATTGTACAAAATAACATTGCACGCAACTTGAATAAGTCACCTGTGTACCCATCAAACACATCAACACCTTCCTCCCACAACATCTTCAACTCTTCAACCAATGGGCTTAAAAAAACATCAATGTCATTTCCAGGTTGTCCGGGACCCGAGATCATCAAAGATAGCATCAAGTACTTACGTTTCATACACAACCACGAAGGTAAGTTGTAAATAACTAACACCACAGTGCCATGAACTATGTTTATCGCTTAAATTTCCATATGGATTCATTCCATATGTAGCAAGTCCAAACCTAATGTTTCTTGGATCATTACCAAAATTCCGGAAGATGGAATCAATTTTTTTCCATTGCAATCCATCTCACTGGATGCCTCAACTGACCATCTTTAATACGACTATCCGCATGCCATCTAGTGAGCTTTGCATCATTTCCATTAGTGAATAATCGTTTCAACCTTGGAACAATGGGAAGATACCATAACACTTTTGTCTGGGTACCCTTCATTACATCATTGTCGAATCACCATCCTTCTTCTTGTATCGTGATTCCCCGCATTGTGGACATTCGTGAAAGTTCTCAAATTCTTTCCTGTACAACACACAATCATTCTGGACATGCATGAATTTTTTGGTACTCCATACCCATTGGACACAATATCTTCTTAGCATCATAATTGCGGGTTGGCAATGTGTTACCTTCAGGGAGCATGTCACTCAACAACTCAAGCAATTCTATGAAACTTTTATCAGTCCACCCATTCTTTGCCTTCACATTGAACAATTTTAGTACCGTCGACAATCGTGTGAACTTAGTACAATTTTTATACAAAGGCTTTTTTGCATCATTGGACAACTTCTCGTACACATGTGTATGTTGGAAGTCATCTTGTCCAAGCTCACGAATCATTTCCTCCAGCTGATCATCCATCTCTAGATCAACTTCTTCTTTGTCTTCTACACTTGACATGTTTAATAATTCACCATGCCATGTCCACTTTATGTAACTCTTTAGGAAACCATCACAAAGAACATGTTCCCGAATAACTTCAGTCGGTAATCTTCACTCATTCAAGCAGTTAACACAAGGGCAATAGAATCTTCCATCATTATCCGAAACATTCATCTTAGCAAATTCAAGGAATTGTTCTACTCCACTCTCATATTCATTTGTTGTTCGTCTATAATTGATCCAACTTCGATCCATTGTTACCTTCTAATTTTCAAAATAACTACATTATAATACAAATCTAATTTTCAAAATCAAAATCACGAAAGAATGCCTACAGAAACACATTCAAATGACTACAGTACTTACAATACGTCTCTAAATTAGCTAAAGGCACCCGCGAACTTCCATCTCTTGACAACATTATTACATACCAGATTAAAAAATGTAAACCTACAATGACTAAAGCAAGCACGAAAACTTACCTCTTGAAGACCTACAGAGGTGGCAGCTGGCGTGACGTGCAGAGCTGGGTGGGGAGAAACGTGCATAGGCGACGGGCACCAACGACAGTAGCAGCAGGCGGCACGACGTACAGAGTTGGCAGGTGGAGTGACGAGCAGAGCTGGGTGGGGAGAAACGTACAAAGGCGAAGACGTTCGTAGAAGATACAGAGAGAACGGGGAGCTCTACTATGGGTGAAGTGAGAAATGGAGTGTCGCGGGAGGTGTAAAACAGAGGATATTATGTCAGTTTCCCTAACACCCGTCATCAAATACACTTTCTATGTCGGGTAAAACTTAACCGACATAGAAAGTTCACTTTCTATGTCGGGTAAATTTTAACCGACATAGAAAGTGAACTTTCCACTTACTATGTCGGTTAAAATTTACCCGACATAGAAAGTTTATGATTTAATTACAAAATTGCCACCGCGCTACATACTATGACGGGTGGACTACGACCGTGATAAAAACTCGTCATAGAATGCTATTTTTCCACTAGTGCGCGATATAAGTTAAACATTTTTTTTTAATGTTCCAGTATCCTTGGTGTTACACATGCTTAATTTGTCAATCTTTAAAGTAGTTTATCCTTGTTTTAGTTTTCATATCACACTTAATTTATTGTCCCATTCATATTAAATATAATGTTTTATGTTACAAGTGAAAAAAAAATAAAAAATGATTGAAGATAGCTTCTTGGCAACACAAAAAATATATTTGATGGTTAATTTTTTTTTTTCTTATATGAAAGTTATTTTTATAGTCTCCCAACTAGGGATGACAAAACTGGCCAATACGTTCCGTTTTGGTCAGCCTCGTCTTTGACCCGCCAAAAGCGGGGTGGGCTGACTGACCGTTATAGTCATGAAGGGCTATAGACCTTGACCCGTCTCGCCAAATGACCGGATTGACGGGCTGATCCGCCATAATTTAGAAATTTTTTTTTTTAAATTTTTTTTTAATAAATTTAATAATAAAATTATTATTTGTTTGTCAATAATTCAATATATATATTATTTCAATTTAATAATATAAATCAATACATTATTTTAAGAAATTATAATTTAGAACAATAATAAAATTTACATAACAATAAATAATAACAAATATATATATATATATATATATATATAAATATATAAATAACGTTAAAACTTATAAAATTTATATTTTTTATATTGAAAAATTCAAATACCTATATCTTTTTTATTTGATAAAACTTCACATTATTCTTGGTTGAGTAATTCTTACACCTTTAATTCAAGTCGGATAAAAATAATCGATGCTTAAGATGAATAAGGAGATCAAAAAGAGAAGGTTGTGTTTCAAGAAGGAGAATATTTTCTCGTGAGGGTGAAACTTTTTAAAATTTTTAAATTTATATATTATCTTTATAATTAATTTTATTATAATAAAAAATTATTTTTTTATTAATTAAGCGGACCATAGCTGGCTCGCCACTGTCCCGTCAGCTTGACCGACGGGTTGATCGGACTTGAGCTGGGCAGCTGGTGGGCTGAAAATACCAGCCTGTCCCGCCATATTATGGCGGGCTGGCGACCGACCCGTTTTGCCATCCCAACTCCCAATCAATATATTATTTTTTTTAATAATAAATTTTACATTAGTTTAATCAATACTTAATATGTTATGATTGCATTACATGAAAAAAATAGATAATGTGAATGAATATTATGTTTAAGAATTTAACAAACTCTATATCTTAAATAATTGATGGTTATTAAATTTTAAGTAAATAAATTATCACATAATTAATAATAAAGAAGTAAAAAATTCTTATTAATTAATACAATTTAGATATATACTTTTGTATCAGTTTTACTCTAAGAATCTTATCACCTACAATTATTTAAATTTTAACTATATAATATGTGTGGTAAACGTATTTGATAAGATAATTTTCTATATATATATATATATATATATATATATATATATATATATATATATATATATATATTATTTATTATTAAAAATGGAAACCTATTAATATTTGTCTTCTACAAACCTAGTAGTATTTGATAAGACAAATGATGATTTCTGAAAAAAAAAAGTCTAAAAATATATTTACCACTTAATGAAGACACAAAATGATTTTACATTCAAATAGAAAAATGTTTTAAAAGAATAATTTTTTATTCATCCTATAATACAAAGTTATATTCTCAATTCACTTTTATTATCTTCATCTCTTTTATTTTTTTATATTGAAACTTTTCTTATATAACTGATTTATCTTACTTTTTTTTTTTTCACTTAAAATGCGTTTTTACACAATTTTGTTTCATCTTATATTCGTAGTAGGGAAAATATTTTATTTTATTTATTTCATTCATTTTCTAAGTCGTCTTACAATTTTATTACTTCAATAAGATTTAGCGAAAGTAATATATAAATCCCTCTCTAAATATATATTATATGAAAAAATTATATAAATAATTATATATATATATATATATATATATATATATATATAATTGGTTTGTGTTGATAATAAAAGAATAACTTGATTATATTTAATTAAATAAAAAAATCAAACTATTTGTCTTAATATGTCTAAATAGATGATTAAAATAAAAAAAATTAGCATTTGTTAGAAGTTGTTTCGGTTCATTAATTAAGAATATATTATTATGTTATTAAGAAGAAGTTATCATTTCAGTACTATATTTAATTAATCATTAATTAAGACACACATACTATGTTATTAAGGAGAAATTTTCATTTCAGTACTATGTTTAATTAATTGGAATCCTTTTTAAGTTTTATTGAGTTTAAGATACTTATTAAAACTTTATATCATTTAACTATCATTCTAATAATTCTTA
Source organism: Sphenostylis stenocarpa (assembly GCA_963425845.1). NCBI lineage: Eukaryota > Viridiplantae > Streptophyta > Magnoliopsida > Fabales > Fabaceae > Sphenostylis > Sphenostylis stenocarpa. The sequence continues at coordinate 30,960,609 of OY731408.1, forward strand.
ATTTATCCTTTTATATATTTAAATGTATTGTATTTTTTTATTTTCATAAACATCAATCTAACAATTGTTAAGCCATGTCCCAATTACACTAGCACAAACATTTTTTTCAACATGCATCACATCTATACAGATGTCTAACTTCCAACTTACACCAATAAGGAAGATTGAAGAATACAGATCGTTTCTTCCAAATGTTTTTCTCATTGGATTTCTTTTGGGTCTTTCCAAACATAATATTAATATTTTTCACTTGCTCATATACTTGTTCACCATTGCGTGGTACTGATGCAACTGCATTCTCCTAACATCCATTAAATGCTTTCTTCATTTTACGATATGGATGGTTAGCAACTAGAAACTTTCTATGCCTATTGTACGTAGTTTTTTGTCCATGTTTCAATTGGATATAACTTGTGTCTTCTTGACATATAGGACACGCTAAATGACCTTTCACACTATAACCGCTCAAATTACCATATGCTTGGAAAATCATTTATAGTACAAAATAACATTGCACGCAACCTCGAAATTCACTTCGTGATATGAATCAAATACATCCACTCCTGTTTCCCACAACATCTTCAAATCATCAATTAAAGGACTAAGATATACATCTATGTCATTTCCTGGTTGTCGAGGTCCTGAAATCATCATAGATAACATCATATATTTTCTCTTCATGCATAACCAAGGAGGCAAATTGTAAATGATCAACATAACTCGGCCATGAACTATGTTTACTACTTAAATTTCCATAAGGATTCATCCCATCTCGTAGCTAATCCAATTCTCAAGTTTCTTGGCTCTGCACCAAATTCTGGAAAGGTTTCATCAATCCTTTTCCATTGTGGAGAATCAGCTGGATGTCGAAGAAGATTGTCACATTTTCTACCATTTGCATGCCATGTCAAGTTTCTTGCATCTTCTTTTATGGCAAATAATCTTTTAAACCTAGGTATAATTGGCAAATACCATAACACCTTAGCAGGGGGACCATCTAGTTCTTCCTCACCACTACTTTCCTCAACTTTGGTTTTGAACCTCGACAAACCACATGTCTGGACACATCTTTAATTTAGCAAAATCATTTCTGTACAATATACAATCATTAGGACATGCATGTATTTTCTTGTACTCTAAACCCATTGGACATAATATCTTCTTTGCCTCATAGTTACGAATAGGTAATGTATTATCTTCAGGAAGCATCTCCTTCAACAACTCCAATAATTCGGTGAAACTTTTATCAGTCCATCCATTTCTTGCTTTTAAAGTAAACAATTTTAAAGTTGCTCGATAATCTTGTAAAACTACATCCTATGTACAATTGTTGCGCAAAATCAGATTTCAAAGAATCATATATATGTGCTTTCATAAAATGTTCTTCACCAATATCACGTATCATATCCTCTAGATTATCATTCATCCCTTCATCAAAATTGTCTGTAGTTGACACAGTTGGGATGTCTAATATTTCTCCATGCCATGTCCATATTGTATAACTCTTAATAATACCATAAACAAACAAGTGATCACGTATATCCTCAAGTTTATGACGAATTTGATTCAAACAACGAACACATGGACAATAATATGTCCCTTTCATAACTTTTCTATTTTCACTAGCAAATTTCAGAAATTCCTCAACTCCCTTTTCGTACTCTTCACTAATACGACGTGCATTCATCCAACTTCGATTCATATTATGTTATAAAGTTTCGTCACTCCTAAAGATTTAAAAATTAAATGTAAAAAAAAATTAATATACAAACAACAAAGCACGTTCCAACAACAATGGAGTGTGTAAACCGAATGCACTCAAACAAATAAACAAATAACTACATTCCAATAACAATCCAGTGGAGACATTCATACTATAACGTGATTGAGATCCCCAAAAACAATCACGGATTCAATGTAAACATATAGCAATGACAATGAACACTAACCTCGAGTGTAGACGAAAACTGATTTCAAACTCGAATCCAATCGGGGAGAAAGATGAAGTTCGTCAAATGACACGACAATGTAGATGCTTTTCACTGTAAAACTGCTCGCAAATGGTGTGCAGAGGTAGTTGTTGTCGTCGTTCTCGTCATCGTTCTCAAAAACCCTGGTTGCGCGAGACGAGGAAGTGGGCTGGGAGGGAAATAAAATAGACTTTTTACGTCGCGCAGTGCAGCAAGCGACGTAAATTTTTTGTCCCATATTTACAAAATTGCCACCGCGTTTTATTTACGTCGAATATACGTGCATGCGACGATAATTGGGTGACGTAAAAGCCCTATTCTGCACTAGTGCAAGTTGATTTCAAAGGCCAATTTTTTCATCTTCATATCATCCTCTTAGTTATCATATCAATATTAGAACTCTTAGCATATTGATATCACCTTTATATATATTAAATTGCTCATTAAATTTTATATAAAGCCTCGCCGGAGTTGAAAATAGACCCTGCAAACTAAAACAGATCTACCAGTACTTCCTGGTCATTTCAGTCGTAACAAGTTACGCTGCCTCCATTAAATAAATGAGGTTTTATAAAATTGAATAAAATTAAGTAGTTATTATAATAATTACTTGTGGACGCTTAAAATATTATTCGACATGAGAAAGATAAAGGAGAAAAAAAATTAGGTTATATACTAAATTTATATAAAATACTTTTATATTTACTTTAACATAAAAGAAAGATTGAAAAAAAAAAAACATAAATTTAGTGGTTAGATGAATATTCACCTTCATATCATTACAAAATAAAATTAATCAAAATGTACGGAAATTACTTGTGCCTCATTTATGTGAAATGGTTTTTCCAAAGTATAGCAAAGAGTAACAATATTGAGTGAATAATGTTGAGGTTCAGTTGTGATTTCAAAAAGGAGACTGAATTCAAATATTTTTATAAATAAATGACTTGTTTTTTCTGAAATAAGCCAGTACACTTTTCAAATTGGGGTTGAATATCAAGAAAAAAAATCAATAATTATACTAGCCTAAATAAGAGAGTTACGTTCAAATGCTTAATCACACTAATACTTAATCACATCAAGATTTTGAACCTTACAAGATTTACACAATCTTATCGCAAGTATCATCTTGATCACCCTTGTGAAAACAATTACACCTAATAAATGATGAAAAAGAATAAGATCAGCTGAAAAAAATTCCAGCTCAAGATATGAAGAATAAAAGAAAAAGGTGATTTCGTATTTACTTAATTCACTCTATGATATTGATGTCATTTTAGTTGAACAGTTCAAATAAGCATTTTCTCTCTTGCATTAGTAATATCAAAGTTTCAGAAAAGTTTCACATTTTTCATAATAAATTCCTCAATGAAATATAATATAGTTTTAATAGGTTAAAATATAGTATGATGTCCAAGTTTTAGGATTTCAATATATTAAAATGCGCTTTTAATAATTTAAATCACTAATGTTTTAACTTTAATTATATGATTTTAATAGAATAAAATGTTGATTTAATCAATCAACATCGTGAGACTTATAAACCTTAAACAAATTATTTAATTAAAATCATATTTGATTTAATTCAAATCTAACAATCTTAAAAAAACATAACACATCAAAATAACTTTAATTCATTAAAATAATACAATGCATTTCAATTAAGATAAACATTATTTCTAAATAGATTTTGTATTTAACTTATGCAAGATTAGAATAAATAATAAATCACTTACACACATTTAACATTAAATTACAACTCAATAAAACATTAGACATAAGATCAACATAGGAACACTCACATAAGAGAATAGTTGTCATTTTATAAAGTTGATTTGAAAATAGTTGTGGTTTAGAAGTGTAAAAGGGATTTAGATGATGATATCAAAGTTGAGTTTTAAAACAAAAGTGAATAGATATATGATAAAGATATTAAAGTAGTTCACAACTACTTTCTTATCAGCAAAACGATAATGCCTATTCTCTTGTGAATTTGAGTTCGAGGTCCATTCTTTGTTTTTTCTCCATGTCCCGTGATCCACCAAGCTAATAATGCACATGATTTCGATGCTTATTTCCATTTCATATAACCTGCTTTAATTTAATTATCGTGGAAAAACTTTCACTTCACAATTCTTATTCTTGGCCACACGGCGTTTGGGAAATATCATTCAACAGATGAGGCACTGTCCTTTCTTACTTCTATATTTTGTTTAGAAGATATGGTGCATATGTTGCGGTGTAGCATCAATTGTCCCGTGACGAAGGTCAGTGGTGAGTCACAATTGAATCGTGAGCGCTTAGATGTTAAAGTAAAAGAGTTAGCGCCTGATTAACTGGCTATAGCTTTTGGCCTAGTGGTAGAGCTCGATCCTAACAAATATGAAATGAAATCACACTTAAGGAGAAAATGTTGAGAATTCAAGTGTGAGTTTGAAGTCCCACATTAGGTAGAAGAAAGACCCATAATCTAATGCCTTAAGGTTTTAAGTTGAAGGTGATGTCATATTGTCCTTTATAATTGACTCATGACCCATTTGTGAAAAATTTTCTGTTGTTAACCCTCTCAAAAATATCCTAATATACCATGTCCTGTCCAAATTGTATAATTTTTAAGAAAACCATCACATAAAATATGCTCCTTAATTTGCTCAACATTTTATCATCTTTCATTAAGACTATTAACACATAAACACATAATTTTTTCACTTCTTTCTTGTACTTATGAGTTATGCAAGCACAATTAATCAAACTTTTATCCATTTTTAGATTTTATAATCCTTACACAATTATATACTTTAGTTAATAATACAATTTGTCGGGGATGGAACCTCCTCAGTTAATATATATATATATATATTTTTTTCCTATTTAAAATTATAGATGCAATATGTTTCGGGTTGCCAATATTGAACATTTGTTTTGAGTAGTATTAAAAAATTTCGTGTGTATCTAACAAATTAAAAGCTTTGATTTATGTCTATTCGTTGATACGTCATCAATTATAAGTTAACACACATGTTACATAATCATGATGAGTGTTCATACATCTCATATGTTATAAAAATGTTTTATTATAAAAAAATTACTAAATTAAAAGAAAAATCTAAAACATTTTAGAATTTAAAGACGGATGGAAGGGAGGATTGACATGCGGATGTCATAGTCAACCCAAAAAGTTTATACTCTTTTAAATTTTATATATATAAAATAAATTTTTAATCTTTTAATAATAAGAAAAAATAAATCATGGTTTTCTCAATTTTATACGATGCCTCCTCTTTTTAGAGGTGTTGAATATCACTCCACTCTCACAATTATTAATAATAATTTCCACTAACAAATGATTTTATTTTTGTTAATTTGATTTCTTTTCTTTCAATTATACATGTAGTCATGCTACATCTATTTATAAATTCCGAAGTGCATTGACTTCTAAGAAACATTTATAATTTCACCATTTTAGCTTACTTGTCACCATTCAACTTTATAAAAGACAATTTTATAATAGGATTTTCTTAAATTTTGCAAGTATGTTTAATTTTTCATAAATTATAATTGAAATAAATATGTTAAAATATTGAATAACTACAATTTGAGACGTGGAATGCATAAACTTGCAGAATACTCACATGGCACCGAAATGATCTGACAAGGAGTTTTTCTGTTTTGTCTTTTTTTTTTTTCATTGGAACTACGTTGTCTTTGACGTTATATAAATCCAGAAAGATTAAATAAGTTAGAGAAGCTGCAAAGAGAAGTGCCTAAACCACAAATAGAGTTTTTCTTTGCATTTTTTATAATTATAATTGCTTCGTAGAATGGGAAGTGGAAATATAGTGTGCCGTCAATGTCAACGCTTCGATTGTATGTAGAAAAATACTTGTCCTTAATAGGCACCTTCTCAACAACTTTGCTTCCACTTATACCAATTCCCATGGCTTCTTCATCTCGGCTCATCAACACATATGATGTCTTTGTGAGCTTCCGTGGTGAAGACACGCGCAACAACTTTACTGGTTTTCTCTTTCAAGCTCTCTGCAGAAAAGGCATCCATGCCTTCAAAGATGATGAAGATCTGAAGAAAGGCGAATCCATAGCACCTGAGTTGCTACAAGCCATTCAAGGGTCTCGCCTTTTCCTCACTGTCTTCTCAAAAAACTATGCTTCCTCTATTTGGTGCTTGCGTGAACTAGCAGAGATCTGTAACTGCGTTGAAACATCGCCAAGACGTGTTATACCTATATTTTATGATGTTGATCCTTCAGATGTACGAAAACAGAGTGGCTTTTATGAGAAAGCATTTGCACGACACGAAGAAAGATTCAGAGAAGATAAAGAGAAGACGGAGGAAGTGCAGAGATGGAGACAAGCTCTCACACAAGTGGCCAATCTCTCTGGCTGGGATATACGAAACAAGTAAGTATTCCCTTCTCGTTACTTGACAGATCTTAATCTTAATGTATTCCGTATGCACATAGCCATATCATATCATGTTCTAAACTAGATTTAAATGAGGTTAAAGATTTAAGATTCAGATGTCTAATATAAACAGTAGTTTAAAACAAAATCTCTCCTTTTTTATTCTAACCTATACATCTAAAAGTTGGTTTCTCTCTCTTGGCTAATGATGTAGTATTCTTCATTTTCTTTAAAATTTCAGGGCACAATTTGCAGAAATCGAACAAATTGTTCAAAACTTACTAATTATACTGGGTCCGAACACATTAAATCTTCCCAATGATGATCTAGTTGGGATGGAGTCCCGTGTTGAAGAATTAGAAAATCTTCTATGTTTGGGATTAGTTAATGAGGTTCGAGCTGTTGGAATTAGTGGGATGGGTGGCATAGGAAAGACAACTCTTGCTCGGGCTTTATATGAAAGAATCTCTCATCAATATGATTTTCATGGTTTTATTGATGATGTAAGCAAAATTTATCGAGATTCAAGTTCATTAGGTATACAGAAGCAGTTGCTTTCACAGTCTCTAAAGGAGAAAAATCTAGAGATTTGCAATGCTTTGGAGGGAACATGTTTGGTGTGGACTAGGCTACACAATGTAAAGGCACTTGTTGTTCTTGACAATGTTGAGGATGTTGAACAACTGAAGATGTTTACAGGGAATAGAAACACTATGTTGCGTGAATGTTTGGGTGGAGGGAGCAGAATCATCATAATTTCTAGGGATGAGCATGTATTGAGAACACATGGAGTGGATGATGTTTATCAAGTTCAGCCGTTGAATAAGGAGAATGCTGTCGAGTTGTTTTGTAGAAGTGCTTTCAAAGTTAATTATATTTTGAGCGAATATGAAAAGTTGGCATATGAAGTTCTATCACATGCTGAAGGCCATCCCTTGGCAATTGAAGTAATTGGGTCATCTTTGTTTGGTCGAAATGTATCACAATGGAGAAGTGCATTGGGTAGGTTAAAAGATAATAAAAGGAGAAATATTATGGATGTTTTGCGTGTAAGTTTTAATCAGCTAGATGAAATTGACAGAGAAATATTTTTGGATATTGCATGCTTCCTCAGTGATTATGATGAGAAATATGCTATAGAAGTTCTAAATTTTCGTGGATTTTATCCTGAATATGGCATACAAGTTCTCATTGATAAGTCACTCATAACCATTAAATATGGGAGCATTTGTATGCATAGATTGTTGAGGGATTTGGGCAGGTGTATTGTTCGTGAAAAATCACCTAAGGAGCCCATCAAGTGGAGCAGGTTGTGGGATTACCAAGATCTCTATAATGTCATGTTAGAGAATCAGGTAAAATTGGTAGTTTGATTACGAAAATCTTAGGTTGCCACTTTTTTATTAGAATATATGAATACTTAAAAAAAGAAAATCATAATTTGATTTTTCTGTGCAATGTTTGTAGGAAAGTGAGAATCTTGAAGCCATAGTTGTTAAATCCAATTCATTGATGATTAATGAAGCTATAATGAGGGCAGATGCTCTGTCAAAAATTAAGCACCTTAAGTTGCTTAAACTTGAGAACGTAAAGTTTTCGGGAAGTCTCAATAATCTTTCAAATGAACTTGGATATCTTACATGGAAGCAATATCCTTTTCAGTGTTTGCCTCCAAGTTTTCAACCAGATAAATTAGTTGAGTTAGTCATTGGTGGGAACAACATTCAACGACTATGGGAAGGCACAAAGGTAGAGTACATTATTTTTGTTTCTATTTTTTTTTTTAACATAGTCTTTTTATTTCCTCTATCTTAATGTTGTGGACCATCGTATTTTTGTATTATCAAATTTTATTTAAAATAATTTTTTTATCTTATAATATAATAATAATAATAATAATAACTTTTCATAATATAATAATTGTATTCTTTCTCGTTCTTTTTTAACTCTTCTCTACATATATAATATAATAATCTGTTTTATTTTTTTTATAATACAATAAAAATAAATACTTTATATGATAAAACATAATATAATTTTGTAAACTATAGCTTAAAAAACAATTATAATAAAATAAATTTCTTTTAAATAATAGTATAGATTAATTAAAAAAAAAATCTAAGTATCATTATTAATTTGTCTTTTCTTGCCAATTGTTGTAGCCTCTACACAATTTGAAACGTTTGGATCTCTCTCACTCCAAAAATCTAGTTGAGATGCCAGATGTTGAAAGTGCCGTAAATCTTGAGATGCTAGATCTTGAAGGATGTATACAGCTCAGAATAATCAACCCATCCATTGGTCTTCTGAGAAAGCTTACTTTTCTCAATTTGAAAAACTGCATAAACCTAGTAAGCTTACCCAACAGCTATTGGGCCTGGCTTCTCTTGAATATATGAGTGTCTCTGGGTGTTCAAAACTGTATAATAATAAGTTATTAGATGAAGGATGGAATGGAGAGCATTTGAAGAAGCTTTGTTTACTTGAAGCTCCTTTCCATTCCCAGTCAACATCCTCTCTCATAAAAAGGTGGCTTTTGCGACCTTTAGATTTGTTGTATTCCAGAGCACACAGAGACTCACTTACTTGTTTGTCTCCTTCCTCTCCTACTCTCCCTTGTTTGCGTTTACTTGATCTAAGTTTTTGTAACTTGGTTCAAATCCCTGATGCCATTGGAAGCTTACGTTGCTTAGAAATGCTAAATTTAAAGGGAAACAATTTTTCTACACTTCCCAACCTCAAGGACCTTTTCAGACTCTATAATTTAAACTTACAGCATTGCAAGCGGTTGAAATATTTGCCGGATCTACCTTCACGAACTGACTTGCCCTCAGAACTTTACTATCTGCCAGATCTACCTTTCAATTTAATACGTGATGAAGCTAATGCAGGAATAATGATTTACAACTGTCGAGAATTAGTTGATAGGGACCGGTGCACTAGCATGAGTATTTCATGGATGATACAAATTGCTCAGGTTTGCATGCTCCTTCCTCCTCTTCCCTTCTTTATTATTTATTTTTTGTGTCGGCAACCAGCAACTAACGCATAACTCTGTTGTGGTACAAGGCGAACCACCAATGTAGATGTTTTCCATTTGATAAAATGAGTCCAAATTTTGAAAGTATTATCCCTGGAAGTGAAATACCGAGGTGGTTTAACAGTGAGCATGTGAGCACCGACAATTCAATAATCATAGATGCATCTCCAGTCGCTCATGAAAATTATTGGATGGGAGTTGTGTGTTGTGTAATATTCCAGATACGGGAAATTACTTCTCCAAGAGAAATATTACTTTACAGTGATGTAATTCCTGTTGATGTCAGGAAAGATCTAGCGATGGACGATTCAGATCACATGTGGCTATTCTATCTAACTCAGCAAGAGTTCATTCATCAATGCAATTATCGTGGCATACCTAATATTGATTGCTTGAAAATAAAATTTAAAATAGGGGACATGCTATATTTTCGTGATTTAATGGTGGAAAGTGAAGAAATGGAAGATAAAGTTTATCCCGAGAAGGAACAGTGGCAAATGGACGAGAGTGTTGTTCTGCTTGAAGTGAAGAAATACGGGTATCGTTGGGTATCTGAACAAGATCTAGAACAATCAAATTCGATAATGATGCATGGTGGAAATTTGGTAACTCGTAAGCGCAAGTTTTTAGCGATAGATGGAAACAAGTAGGAACAGGATTTCAGATATACTTTCATCATACTGAAGAATTGATGCATGGTGCAATCTACTTACTTACTCTTGAAGACCTTCAATGTTTAGAAAGTAAATTCCCCTGTTTGAATAAGGTCAGATGAAATTTTCATGATCTTTGTTATTACTTCTTTAAAAATAGAAAAGTAAACTAATTATTTGTCCCTGACATCATGATACGCAACACCATACCATATGATACATGATAAATTCTAGAATATTTGTATTTTGTTAAGATACTTCCAATTTATAGTTTGTTGCACGAAACAACATGAGAAACCTCTTGGCTCATGTCCATACCAGTAGGAATACCTGTAACTATAAATAACATTGTAGGTAATAAAAGAAGTCCGAGAAGAATTAATCCAACCTATTTTTTAGTTTCACTCCTTGCTTACTTTCTCTAGAAGCTTCCTTGCACGAAAAGTGTTTTTTTTTTTTTTATGAAGAGAGTAAAAAAAATATTGATTTTATTAAATGGGACAAAAATTTAAATTTTTACTAAAGTAGGTCAAATCGTATCTGTTAAGTGGTATAAAGTAGAATAATTATATTTTTAATTATTATGAAATCACTCAATTTATGTTAATTCTAATTTATTTTTCTCTCAATATAGGATGAATTTGAGAATACCTTGATACAAGAGTAAGGAGCATAATTGTCAGCATAATTGAAGCGAAACTGAAAGAAAGAAGAAGATTTTCAGCATGGAAGTCGCTCGAGCGGGATGGATTCTCGCTTGAGCGAAAATCAGTTATTCTTCTCTGGAATCATTAGCTCAAGCAAAACACTTTGTCGCTTCAGCGAAAATTAGTTATTCGTCTCTGGAATTCACTTGCTAATGCGAACATTTAGTCACTTGAGCGAAAATGTGGAAATTTCGCTTGAATACTTTCGTTTAAGCGAAAGTCTCGACCCAAAATTTTTCTATTTAAAGAGAAGTTGTGTTTTGAGAAAGGAAGTTAGGTTTTGGGAGAGGAGGTGCGACTACTGCTAGGATTTCGTTCAATCTTCATCAATTTTTCACTTCTTCATCAATTATAGCATTGTAATGGCCACCATGAATGACTAACTTCATTCTCTTGGGATTGGGTGCACTTCCTTTGAACTCTTTTGTATCTTGGTGATATTTTGATATATTAGTCTATGTTTTGATGTTGCTATTCTTATCTTTTGTGCCTTGGAATGATTTATTCTTGATGTTTGGGATATGATTAGAAAATATATCTTGAACCCTAGATCATGATAAAAATATTTATTACGTTAATTGCCAGGAATGGAATGAATGTATCAATTGCTTAACACCTAAACCTAATGTTGAATAATCTTTTAAGTGTGTGAGGAATCAACATTTATTAGCTTTTCTTATAAATTTCATGTGTGAGGAATCAACATGGATGAATTGAGTAGGTGGCATCAACATTGTTAGGTTAATTGATGATCTTAATTGAACATAGTCATTGCAAAAGAGGAAAAAGGAAGGAAGTCAATCCTAAGTACATTTAATTGATCTTTTCGAAACAATTTACTATTCTTTGTCATTTTATTTTCATTGCAACTCTTTATGAACAACATTTTTTGCTTTAATCCACTTAGTAAGCATATAATTGGGAATTTTCATTGAAACCGTTCCTTGTGGGATTGATTTTTATTTAATCAAATTACTATACTACGATTGATAAATTTGGTACGCTTGTCAATAATTCAACAAATATTTCTGGCGCCGTTACCGAGGAACGGTGTTCTTTAAGAATTCTTTGTTTAAGCTTATTAAGTAATTTATTTTTGTCTGTGTTTTCGTTTTATTATCGTTATCATATGCTAATCTTTGCTTGAGTTGCTCTTTGATTTATGCGTTTAAGAGGACAGGTAACTTCAGAGTAGTCATAATTTAATCCTGAAATCGAAAAGACTACTCGAAGGAACCGTGGTAGAAGAACAAGGGAAACTCAAGAACAAGTTACAGGAAATTCAGTTAACTCTTCTCATACACTCAATTTAATAGACCCAATCATAGAAGACATGACAGAAGAAGGAGCAAATCTAAATCCAAATCCACCTAGAAGAACACTTAGAGACTATGTTATGCAGCAAGGTTCGAGACACTTCTCCAGCATTGCAATACAAGCCAACCAAACATTGGAGATGAAGTCAGCTTTCTTAAGCTTGATTAGTGCTCATCAATTCACTGGATTGGATCACGAAGATTCATACATTGACTTATCTACTTTTTATGAGTTGATTGGTACCATGGGATTTAGAGAAGCAGATATTGAATCTGCATATTTAAGATTATTTCCTTTTTCTTTGGCTAGCAGGGCAAATGAATGACTGAATGCACATCCTAATCAGAGTTTGACCAACTGGGGTAATATAGAAGAGAAGTTCCTTAACAGATTTTTTCCACCATCCTGTTACATCAAAGCAAAATCTGACATCTCCTCTTTTAGACAATGAGAAGATGAACCTTTTTGTAAAGCATGAGAGAAATTTAAGTCACTGTTGAGGAGATGCCCAAATCATGGATTTGAAGACATTGCTCAGTTGAATATTTTTTATACTGGCCTGCGACCTGATACAAAGATATTATTAGATGTTGCAGCAGCAGGATCCATGTTAGATATAGACATCAAACATGCCACAAGGATTATTGATGCACTATCCTCTACAGACCAACAGACCCAACATGATAAACATCCAGTTCAAAGGAAATGAGTACTTGAACTTAGCACCTCAAATGCTCTTTTAGCCCAGAATAAACTTATAACTCAAAATTTTGAAGCATTGAACCAGAAAATAGAGAAAATACCTCAACAAATGCATGCAGTACAATCCATTCCTGGTCAACAATTCATGAAATGTGACTTATATGGAGGTGATCATCCAAATGAACACTGCTCATACCAAAGCAACCTACAACAAGAAAAAGCTAATTATATGGTGCTCAAGGTAGTAGTCAAGGCAGACAAGGTAATTTCCCTAATTTTGACAATTATCAGAATAATTTTTCACAAGGATGGAGAGGGAATCATAATCAGAATCAGAATCAGAATCAGAACTTTGGGTTGAAACAAGGTGCTAATTTATCCAATAAACCATCTCTATATCAACAACAATCATATCAACAACTTCCTTATCAATATCAGCAACAACATTATCCTCCAATGCAAAACACAATGAGCAAATTGGAGGACACTGTAGAAAAATTCATGCAAGCTACTTTTTCTAGTCAGAAAAATACTGAGGCTTCATTCAGAAATTTAGAGACCTAGATAGGTCAGTTGGCTAAACAGTTATCTGAACAACAAGGAGGACAATTTTCAGTTAACACACAAACCAACCCCAGGGAACAATGCAATTCAATAACTACAAGAAGTGAAAAAGTTGTAGGTAAGGGGATTGGTGACAATATATCTGTTGAAGAAGAAGTTCTGGTAAAAGAAGATGAAGAGCAAGAAGAGGAGAGTAAGAAAGAAAGACAAAAGAAGAACGAAGAAGGAGAGAAAAAACAAAAAATAGAAAAAGGAGGGAGTCAAAAACCATTTGTAGAGAAGTTACAAAGACAATTTGCAATTTGCAAGATTTGCAAGATTTATGGATATTTTCAAGCAATTGCAAATCAATATACCCTTTGTGGAAGCCATGGAGCAAATGCCAACATACGCCAAATTTATGAAAGAGCTCCTAACTAAGAAAAGAAGATTTACTAATGAAACAGTAGAGTTAGAGGCAGGGTGCAGTGCTATATTCCAAAAATCATTGCCTCAAAAGTCAAAGGACCCTGGAAGTTTCACTATACCAGTCATAATTGGTGAATTACCGGTGAAAAAAGCATTACTTGATTTAGGGGCCAACATAAACCTCATGCCATTATCTATTCTCAAAAGAATAGGAGACTTGGATGTTAGACCAACTGATATGAATCTCAAGGGGTAATTTAGGATCTTTAGGGTTAGAACCTTGTAAGAAATTTAGGAATTAGAAAGAAGGTGGAAGGAAAGAATCACTCTTCCCAAGGAAGACAACACACAAAGGATATGTGAAAGTCCTTTGATACAACCAAGGGTTCTTGAATCACTCAAGAATTTAGGAGAATCACTCTCACTAAGAAAAAAGAGATAAACTCTAATATTTCTGAATAAAATTCCACTTGTTATTTCTTGATAAAAATGGTTCAGCTGATATAAAAGCGTTGCCATCAGAATTACAAAGACTCAATAAAAGAAAATAAATACTAATAATAACCCATTAATCTAAGAATTGAAAACTATTTAATGGAAACAAATAAAGGCTAATAATGATCCATTAACCGAGGAATTGAAACTACTTAATGACTAATTGTATCTGAAACTGTGGCAACCAAAAGTCAATCAGCTATGTACCTCTTGGTCTCCCAAAGGCTGATGACTAAATTTTCAATTGGACCCTTATTACAACTTAAAACAAAATCAAACTAAAGCTCATTAATTGATTAATTCAAAACATAATTTGGTCAACCAACAATACTTGTTGAAGAGCTTCCTTTGTTTTCCTTGCTCTAGCCTTTATCATAGGTCATGTTCATATCATTCTCTCCCTCTTGAAAAGGATTTGTCCTCAAATCGGATTCGCCATCTACATAAAAAAGAGA